>JAAAKQ030057924.1:0-15948 GCA_010016005.3 Zanna intricata
AAATATAGTTAAAAGAAGAGACAGACTTATAGGCCACATATTAAGGCATCCTGGAATAGTCACTTTGATATTGGAAGAACAGGTAGATGGGAAAAATTGTGCAGGCAGGCAAATATTGGAGAGCTGCATCAAACCAGTCAAATCACTGAAGACAAACAAAAAAAAATTCTTTAAGATTTGGAGTTACATGCTACTTTTTTGGTGGAAAGTTGAAATAATAAATTTCATTACTGAAATTAACAACAGTAAAATAGTTTCAATTAAGAGTAATCAGAACAGCAATACAATATACAATACAGCAATAATATGCATACAGTATATTGAAGCTACAAAATACACTTAAATTAGCATATAATATATGCACCATGCTGCTAGACTGCCAGTCCAGGGATCTTTTTCTTGGTTACAAGTATTCTTTTTCTTACATAAATTGAACACTTAATGTATAACAAAGTTATATGAACAACAAAACATGGACTTTTTATCACAGGGAAAAGATTTTATGTGCTTAAAATTAATAGTTTTCTGTTAAATCTTACAATAAAAAAAAACTTTAATTTAAAAAAAAAAATACAAAATAAATAACAAGGTTAATGAAATTGTTATTTAAATCATAAAAATTACATTTTAAAGTGATATAATGGAAGTATAATAATCACTAAGAATACATAATGAATTACCTGGTGTATTTTGAGGTAATTATAAAAACTAGGATCGTAGTAAAGCAGACCCTCAGCAAGATGTTGAAATCTTTTTGTCATAGTAATTCCATCGAGTAAAAAATTAGGAGCAAGTCTTTGCATCAGGCCACAAAAACAGATGTATGCATGTGCTTCATCATTCATTGTAACTAATAATGGTGAAGCCAAATCACTCATACCTTGGCAGTAGCTTACAGATGGGTGATTTAATGCATACCTATATAATATGAAAACACATCATATAAATGTATTTAATTATTTTTGTACTACTCCGGGCAGTATGAAACTGATTTTTAGAAATATACATATAAAAACAATTACTGTAACAGCAGTGTAATACATCAGAAAAATTGTGTAAAATAAAGGTGAAGGAAGCACTGAAGGTTTCAATGACCTCCATCAGCTTATAAACATTTTATAAACAGCTTATTTTAAACCTTGTCCTTTTCTGAATTTACTTAAATTCAATATGACTTATAAAATTTAAATATAACTTAACAGATGTTAATAAAGAAAACAAGAATTAAATTTTAGTCCATTTTTCAAACAGGTTTCAAAAATGACCTAACATTTGAGGTAATGTAGCACATGCAGTTATTAACAAAAAAATTGCATTTCAGAGAGGATTTTTGTATATTTGTGTATGAAATGAAACATACCCTTAAAAGAAGATAGATATCATAATTTAATCAATAGAGATACAAACTATTCATACATAAACATTATCCATCTAATTTTCACACTTCCCACTTTCAACACAGTAAGATATCTTTCATTTAACTTTTTCGAGAAACTTACCCAATTTTTGGTTCTTATAAACAATACGAAATCTCTTCTTTAAGCATCAACCTTATTTTAGGTCCTTACTGAGGAATAAAGATGTCTTTTTTCTTTTGTACAGCTTTAAAAAATTGATGATTCACGTTTCCTTCTTTTAAATTCAGACATTTATTTAAAAGTAAAATTATAATGTTAATTTTAAAAAATTTTCTAGTACAGAAATATGCTATCATTAAATTAAAAAAAAGGTCAACAATTTAAATCTTATTCATCAAATTATATCAGCAATAATTAAAATAGATATTAATTGATAGAATGATTCAGTACCAAAAACAGTCCTATATTTTGTCATTCTATGTTTGTCTGTAAACAAAACTGCAGTTTGTGAACAATTTTCAATTAATGTTAAAACTATTCAATTCAAAGGATATTTGTTTCAATAAGATACAAAAAATACAAACTTAATGTCAATTAATGCAATTAAGGAATGTGGTTGGTTCTTTACATGTATTTGAACATAATCAATTGATTGTAACACCTATTATTTAACAACAAATTATTACAGCAAAAGAGGTAACAACTCAATGAATATTATATATGTTCAAGATATTTAGTTATCAGTAATGCATATCATTTTTCTATCATACAATTATTTTCAATTTTTTGTTTTTTTTTTTGTTTTTAATATAATAAAAACGGAAATAAAAAAAACTTCATTCAGCAGTAAACAGTCTAAATTGCAATTTTTAACTCTATATAAACATTTATTCCTCCAAAATCCCTAAAAATTAGCAAAGATTTTATACTTACGTAGTTAATATATTGAATAAGGAAGCAATATTTTTATTGTCATCGCTACCAGCATAAAAAACATGATGTCTATCTGTTCTTAATACGTCCTTTTTAACCATTCCTGTTACATATGCTACATCACCAATCATCTAAAAATAAAAACAAGTAAGAATACATAAAATATATGTTTAAAGAGTGAAAGAACAAATTTTACAAATTGAACAAATGATTAATTTTACACTTGCTTAAAACATTATTGAGAATTTCTTTGGTATGCTACTGTTATTACTATTAATTACTTATAAATGAATGGGAAGTTGTCACATGATCCATCACAATGTTATTTGATTAAACTAAAACATCTGATATTAGCTATGTCTTCACCTACATACATTATGATGTACTGGGCCATTATCAAGAAAATGTGTGAACAAGTGTTAATGTGTATGTAATATCATTTTTTGTGTCAGTAGTTAACTGTTGTGTTTACTAGTGGTTGTTTTTGTGACCAAATGGTCAATATATTCTACTAATAATGAGTGCTAAAATAATGATCCCGATTAAAAACTTCATTCTTTAATATGTTTATTTTGCTGAGAAAACTAGCAGAAAGGTTATTTTATTACCCAAACATCATGAAGAGAAAATACAGCACTGCGAATTGTAATTTGATTCTTGATAATAAAAAGAATTTCTGTTGTGCAAGCACACTGATGACATCAGGAAAAGTCATGCAAGGAAAGGTAATTATTTTTTTTAAAAATGAACAAATATTCATGGTGTTTGGATAGAAAAATTATGACACTATTTTATGCTACTAAAGATGTATCTTGCTTGCTGAATTAACTGATGATAACATCATTCTAGGTATGTATTGTAAAAATGGGGAAAAAAAGCTTTGAATGATTTTGAATAAAAGACATGAGATGATGATAGTGGGAGGATGTTTTTGCTTAATAAGATGTGAGCTTAAACTGCAAACTATTGCAGTTCCAGAATTGCAACAATTTTGTAAAGAAATTTTTGATTGTTCTCACTGAAGCCAACATTAACCAAGAAATTAATTCTTTTTCTCACCTAACAGTGGCCCATACAACTCAGAGATGTTTAAAAATTATAAAGAACTGAAAAATGGCGATAGAAAATTGTTTAAATTATAGGGAAGAGAAAATTTTTTTTAAACGTTTTAATAAAGATGCTAGCAAGATATAAGAAAAAAATGAGTTATGTAAATACATAAATGTTTCTACATAATCATCTATATATTTTTCATACGTATATAAAAATGTATACCAGACTTCTTTCTTTCATGATTTTATATCTTGAATGATTCTAATGAACTTGGAAATGTAAATTGTAATAATTTCTATACATTTAAATTTATAAAACCTTTAAAATACTCATTTAGAATTATAAATAACACAGTAAAATAAGAACTGAAAAGAAGCTCAACATTTAAAATTGCATCTGTGCCAAAAATTCAGTTTGTAAGGAATGTGTTTCAAATTTTTAGGCTGAACTTTTTAATGCTTTGCTTCAGCATAACTTAACTCACAGTTAATATGCTAGCATTAATACATGAAGGGATCCAAATTTGTCTAAAAATTACTTATAACAACCTTTAACCACAATAATGTTTTTCATTTAAAGGATAATATAAAAACAATTCAAAAATAAACTCATTTTACAACCATCAAATTTATTTTATTAATTTTTTCCTTACTTTACTATAAATCAAAAAAAGAAATCTATCTTCAGATGTCAGCATGATCAGTCATGCATTTATTATGAATAAAAACTTCATTAAGCAAACGTATATCACCACTGTCTATTTCATAGTACGTCATCAATCATTTATACTAATTGTTGAATATTATAAAAGTTTCTAATAACACACGTGATGAGTGTTTATATTTGAAAGCCTGCTTAATGGCAGTAAATTATTTTTACAACACTATCAATATTTATAATAGCTTGAATGTGAATATTTGCAATGGACTTTATAATTAGGCTATAATCAATATTTTATTTTTTTAGAACACACAGAAATAATGAATAATGATCCTTTTAAAAGAAAGAGTAGTATAAAACTGAACTACTATTTTTCCTCCAGATGAAAATAACTCAATAGTCTACAACTCATCAGCACATTCAGGTATGAAAGAAGGGAAAGGAAGTAATATACACTTATATTTAAATAATTTTACCACACAATCTACTGTATTTTCTTGATGTAATATCAATATCAATAAATGAAACTCAATTTTAACAGGATAGTAAAACACAACTAATGAACTGGGATATTTTTTTGGTCTTTGGACCAAAAAAATAAAAAAACCAAGTCTTCTTTAGTTTACATTAAAAAAAAAAAATTAATACATTTGATAAAATGTTTAATAAAGAAAAATGAAACTATACACTATAAGTTGAAACTACACAACTGAACTAAGTTTCTGTAGTCGATACAAATAGTACAATCTCTCGGATAACCAAAGAACTGTGTAGTATGATATCATGAACGTATGTACAAAAATTCATCACATTTCTTCATTCCAGTCTTAAGTTATATTCGACTGTGTACACTGTGTTCATGTGACCTTGTGCGAGTTCGCGACATGGAACAGAGAACCACAATAAAATTTTGTGTTCAACTTCAAAAAACTTTAACTGAAACTTATGATACAGCAAGCAATTGGTGATAAAGCCGCATCTCGTACTACAACATGTGGTACACATGCATGTGGTGGTTTAAAAATTGTAAAGTCGTTGATGACAAACGAAGTGGAAGGCAATCTACAGCTGTTCATAATGAAAACAAGTTGAACATGGGTGCACTCCTGTACGAAAAACCTAATCTTACCCTTCAGGCCACAGTAGAAGAGCTAAACATTGGTAAAGAAGCGCTATGTACAATTTTAACAAAAAAGATGAATTGCCAAGAGGTGTGTTTTCGTTTCATTCCACACTTTTTGACCGAAGAAGAAAAACAGGTATGTGTTTCTTGTGCTCAAGACTTTGTTGAAAGTATTGATAATGACCCAAATTTTTTGCAAACAATTGTAACTGGGGATGAAAGATGGTGCTTCATGAATGATCAGCAAATAAACTGTCAATCCACTGCTTGGTTGAGTCCTGAACCACAAAGACCGGTAAAAGTTAGGCAGCAAAAATCAAAAGTGAAAATGATGTGATAGCATTCTTCATTTCAAAGGCCTGATTCATCATAAATTTTTTCCAAATGGACAAACCATGAATTCAAAATTCTGTTTGGAAGTAATGAAATGCCTGATGTGTCGCATTCGTTGAATCTGGCCTGAGGACTGGTATCTAAGCTATTGAACTCTTGCATGAACGACAATGTCCTAGCATACATGGCAACAATTTTAACATGTTATTACATCACAAATCTTCTAGTTGCAAAATATGAACATAAAATGATTCAAATTGCATGAATAATATATTTATACTCAGTAATTCCCATGACTTCTGTTTATAGAAAAAAATTAATTATATACACACCTCTAATTTAAATGGGTAATTAACCGTTAATATTTTTAATTTATTGTTAAGTGTGAGATAATATGAAGCACACGTTTTAATGAATTTTCGTTGAATAACTTTCACTCAAGCTGAGGTTAGGTTTGTTCACAAAGACTTTTAGATCTGATGACTAAAGAGGTAAACTGTATTTTTTCTACTTTACTACAGCACAAGGAATACTTATATTTACATGCAATATTTAATTAATAATATAAAGCAAAATAATATAGTATATTATATACACGCATAATATATTTACCTAATTTGTAACTTAACAATAACAATTTGTAAGTGATTTTATTACTTTTACCTTATTCTTATGTATAGCTTATTGATCCAAGTGGATTTTACATGAACACCATGCATACTAGCAGCCATAAGTTATCAACTGTTTGTGTTCATGTATTGGATCTTTTAGAATAAAGAAAAAATTGAAAGTATGTATTAGACTAAAAATAAAACACTATTCTAATGAAGTGCAGATTTCTACGAAATAACTTAACGTAGTTATTAATTTTTTCAAATGAAAATAATACATGATCGAATTTACTAAAATAAATTAAATTTTTGACAACTGACTGAAGATGAAATAATGGAAGACTTCAGGAGAAAAGTCATAAGTGATTGTATATAATTTTATAATTTAATACATCAGTGGATGATTATCTGTACTATTATATAAAGAAGTTATGAATATAACTGTGAAGTCAGTAACATCAGTCTCCAAAATGGTAAAATACAAAAGATTACAATCTAGTTTTTAATTATAAGCAATGAATTAGACACTGGAATAGAGAGAAACAGATTTTTTTTCTTGAGGTCAACATGGACATAGCAATGTGCAAACATATAAACACACCAATAATAACTCAAATCTAATAGCTATATCTTGATAACAACTAAATAATTTTTTTTTAACTGCATGTAACTTCCATAAATGATGAAATTTGTTTAATAATACTCCAAATGACAAATTATTAAAATACCTGTTCATTTTTATACATTTCCTTCCAAGAATCTCTAAGTTTTCTATACTCAGCTGCTTTTCTTTTCATATAATCCATCCTTTCTTTACCAGACATACCTTCTGGATAAACATTTAACAGATGTTTCCAAACGACTTTTCTGTATGTTAAAAAGAAAAAGAATACAATGAAAAGTATATTTTAGTTCTAAAAGAATAAGAAATACTTCACTATGATCCATGAAATAGAACAAAACATTTCAGGTAGGTACAGTTATATTCATATCGAATAAAAAATGCTGATTGAAAATATGAATTCTAATAATTAATGAATTATTATTAATTAATAATTATAATTAGCACTAGGAAGTAAGATTACATTAAAAGGAAAAATGAAATTGTATCACTAGGTATAATCAGGGATTCCTAGTAAGGGCAAGAGTGAATTTCTTGACAAACAAACTTAAAACTAAAATTGTTCAGTTCAGAAGTTAATTGTCACTTATTAGTTTGTGTTTCTTTAAAGTGTTTTATTCAATATTTTCACCCAGAGTAAGTATTTTCATTATAACTGATTACATACATACTAATCAAAATCAAGTAAATTATGGTTATTTCATTTTTATTCATCATATGATTTGTATCATTTGCCAATCAGATTACATTTTCAAGAGTAGGAGGCCCTGCATTATCACAAAAGCACTTCAGCCACTAGGTTGGCTATTTGTGCAATACCAGGACAATTCCATAGATATATATATATAAGTCGCTACTTCATTACTCCATCTAACATGTAGATGCTGATAGAACCACTGATGGAGGACAGAGGTAATAATAATTCCAGTAGTTGCAAGGTAAAGGATGTGACAGAGGCAAGGAGAGGAAGAGAAAATCTTACCTTAGGCAATCCATTTCCTTATTACTTATATAGTTTAAATTTTTATTCTCGTTTATAATCTGTATTTTTTGAGTTTAACTAAACTGTTTTATTATTATTAGTTTTTTTTATTTAACCTTTTCCTGTACGACAAGAATTGCAAATCTTGTACAGCAAGAATGAATTATAACACTGCTGATTCTATCACTATGACTATTACAATCAATTAATAGATTTGTAGATCAATTTATTTTGATTACGCTATTGTGATTATTATTTTTTAAATCTAGGATGTATATAAATAAAGAGCTATGCTAAATGGTTATTGAATGAAGTACATTACAAAACAAGATATACTCCAAAATCATTTGAAGTATTTCTAAATAATTTTAATTATAATCTTGTTTTCCAAATTAACAAGATGCATGCATAAGAATTTTGCATGAGAAATAATAGACACTGATAATAATACTGAAAATGAACTTGAAAACATTTCTGGTGATTCATATTTCTTTCAAATTCAATTACAAGCTTAAATCTTCAAATTTTGATATATTTTAGTAAATAATAATGTAGGCATATATAATGTTAGCATATATGTTTAGGCATTTTAATATTAGCATATAATGTAGACATACACCGTATGCTAAGCATATGTTGTAGATGATGCTTACAGAAACCATAAGACTTGTACATACTTAATGAAATAGGATGAGGTAGAGTTTTAAAAATACCATGCTCTTAAATCAGTCAGTTTTAATCAGCTTTGGTTTAAACAAAAACCTTCTTTTTTCTATATTAATGTACAAATATCTTAATCCCTATATTATTTAGCCATAAAATAATATGCCTTAGAGGGGTAATACTATTGGTATGCATTAGTAATTTTTGTGACAAAATAAAAAATATCCATTTTGGGTTTATAATTAACACACAAGTAATGGTTTTTTTTTTATAATTCTATTGTTTATTATCTATTATTTATTCTCTTCGACTTGTTTCTTACAGTGATGGGCAAACTTCACTGATTTTCAGTATAATCTTTACATATTTCTGTATGATGCTCTAAGCAAAATGGCTTTGAATATTTAATACAGTATTGCATCTTTTATCTTTTTTGAGAAAAGCAAAAATGGCATAAAGTTCCCTTTCTCTCAGTTATAACTTCTGGCCAAAGTTGTTCTTCTCTCTTTAGAATTGATAATATAATAGTTAACAACTATTTGTTCGACCCATTCATCAAGTCATGGTGTTCCTTATCCCTTGCTAAATCCTCCATGAAAGCTTTTTTGTATATTGAACTGGATCCTCTTGGAGTTATTTTTTTATTGAAATAATATAAGTATTAATATTTGTGTTATGTTGAGCATTCTATAAATCAATTGTAAGTGCCATCTCTTTGTTTTTCTTGGACATGATGCTACAAATTTGGGCAAAACTGTCAACCTTTGTCTTAACAATGGTTAACTTCTTTGCCTTTATGCATTGTTGATATCCAGTTTCAGGTGGTTTTACTTTTTTAAAAAGTACAGTTGTACTGTTAAATAAAAGTCTTGTACCTCCTAGTGATCTTTCTTTTTTTACAATCATACAAGGTGGAATTTCTGGTTTGCCTAGTTTAAGGGTGTCAATAATAACATTTAGATTTTGACAGTTCCCTGATCACCTAGCTAAATACTCATAAACCAATTGTCTATGGTTAAGTTCCTGTTTGATCAATGAAAAGATGTTGATAATTTTTCACTAAGTGCTCAGTAATAAATGTTCCTCTTAGAGTAGATTGTTTTCCTAAACAGAGTTCAGGGATTAGCATATATTTAAATCCAACACCACACATCTTAATTATCTTAATCCCATATTTTGCGAGTTTCTTGGGAATGTATATCTTGAGGGATATCTTCCTCAAAATTCTAAGAGCTGTTCACCTATTGTTAAATATAAGCCTGGTTCATAGTTAGCTATACATGAAGAAATAAAAGTTTTCCCAAATCTCTCTCTTTTATCAGTGCAAACTAGTTTGTTCTTAATTCTCAACAGGTTGTCTTACCATCAAATCTTAGACAGTCAATGATAAAGTGAAATTGTTTTTCTGAAAAAGCCGATTTTTATAAAAGACCACATTTTGCAATATTAAACATTTCTGTTGTGTTTTAGTGATTGTCTCTGTGAAGAGCACTAAAAGTTATAATGCCTAATAATGCCTTAATTCCAAGGCATTAATAACTCTTCTAAGGCATTAACTCTTAAGAATAAATATCTTCACATAATGACTTGTCATCATCAGTACCAGGATAAGTGAAATAAAATAATGTTCCTTGCTACCACTATTTTCACCAATATTACTTTCAAGAAAAATTTCTCTATTTCAAATGAGCATAATGTCATCATTGTAAAAAACAAAATCTTTAAAAAAAACATGATATTGTTTTACTATTCTTAAATTAAAAAATAATACCTATTTGAAATTCTTCATGTGCATTATTATTAATGTTTTACACACCAAACTACTAAAAAAAAAACTTCATAAAACAAATATGTTATACAGCAGATAACAAATATAATGGACTTTTAATTCATTTATCATGAAGTTTTCCTGAGACTTTCATAATCTATTCTACTCAAAAAAATAATGAAAAAGTTAATATTAACATCCGTTTTAAATTGCTTGGTTTGCAAGTTATGGCTAGTCAAAAATTTTCTTGAATTTCAGGTACCCCAGCGAAATGAGGTCGAACTGAAATTTTTTAGGATGTTAATTGTAAGAGGCAAAATTAATGATTTCTTATTGTTTTTGACCTGAAAAATCTATTAAAATAGGCCCCAGAACCATATTTGTAGTAATTTATGAGAAATTTTGGGTGAACATCAATAAATTGGAGTAAAAACCCTGATTTTATGTTTGATGCACAATAACTTGGTTAAATATGTGATGAACATATAAAACTTAAAAACAAAACTTGTAGAGAATTTACTTCTGAAAAAAATAATGTGAGATAAGATGAATAAAACAAAAGAAAGGTTAGAAAAATTCATTCAATCCACAGAGCATTACAGATACCAGTTTATAACAAATGTTCAAAAATGAGCCTGCCATTCTCAACACATTTCTTGGTACACTTCTGTACTTTTATTGCTATTTTTAGTTCTTTAGGGCTGTCCTCAAGTTGTTCAGCCACATCCAATCCATAATGCAGACAATTATCCCTCACAAGAATAGATTTTTGTTTTGTATACAATATTTTTCATCTATCCTCAAATGCAAAAATCTAAGTGTTAAATTAGACAATCTTGGTGGTCAGGAATGTGGACCAAGGATTTACTTCTGCCCATGTATGCTCATTGTGTAAGTTGTTGACACCACCTTGAGTGAAATTTGCTTCATTGGGGTAAACAAAACATACCTGAAGAATTGTCGATTTGTATTTCATCAGTTTCAGAACTACAAGCAAAGTGGGCCATCTCCTGGGTGTAGATGTTTTACTGGTTCTTCATAAAAAGGATAAAACTTGTTTTGTTTAAGAGTCCTACAAACAATCGAATGCAAAACTCTGATCAGCTTAGAAAGATGTGGTCATGTACTGATGCCTGGACTGCAGTGAACTACATTGATAATTTCATTAATAACAGCGTTGTGTTTGACAGATCATTTATAACTGGTATTAAAACTACATAGTGAACCTGTTTCCCAAATGTTGCAAAAGGCAAACCAATTGTTTTTGGATCTAGAATCCTACAATTTGGAAAACGTATTTCATATTTTAATGCAGTAGCAGTAGCATTACCATTGTACACTGACAAAATGAATACCATATCAAAATATGCCTCTGCTGTAAATAAGTATGGCATTACTGCAATAGCAAACCGATCATGTTGAAATTAAAATTTTTGGAAAAGCTTTGTTAAAGACAGCACAGTTCAAAGTACCCAATATAGTTAATGATTAAAATATTAATATTTCATCTTGCACCATTTGTTCAGAATAAAATTCTCTAAATGTTTTGTTTAATCAATTTCATGAGTTATTATCAATTTAACAAAGTTATTGTATGTCAAACATAATAGACAGTGTTTTTTACCTCAATTTAATGGTTTTTACCCAAGATTTCTCAAAGATTGCTACTGCAGATACAGTTCTGGGACTTTTTTTATTCAATTTTTCTGATCATCAACTATAAGAAATCACTAATTCTGCCCCTTAACGTCCTAAAAATTTCAGTATGACTTCATTTAACCAGGGTAGCTGAAATCCAAGTGAAATTTTTCATTAGTCACAACCTGACAAACAAAAAAAGAGGAGCATTTTAGGATATATGTTTATTTGAACTTTTTCCATTATTTTCATGAGTAGGAAAGGTTATGAAAGTCCCGAGAGAACTTTGTGATACATTCTGTATAAATGTTAAATTACTGGTATGCAGTTGTAAAACTCAAGAAACACTGATTTTATTAAAGTACATTGTTGGTATTCTATTGCAGAACTACAAAATTTTGCTGTAAGCAAATAAAACTTTCAACAAATGGTTCTTACAGTGCACTGACCTCCTTAGGGAAGGATGCCTCCATAGTTGGCTGTGATACATAGAACAGCCATTACAAAGACACAAATTTTGTTACAAAAATACAATTCAATATAGTAAAAATCATGTTGGCATATCATTCTAGGGTTAATAATGCTTAAAGTTGCAAATGCTATATCTTTTTAAACATTCTCTTTATCTAAATATTACATACCATTACAAAAGAATTCAACATACATATATGTTTTATTGATTTTGTATATTAAGATTTCATAATATTTTAATACAATTTTTTTATGGCTTTCATATCAACTTAATTATAATCAACACAAATCAGCTAATGAAAAATATATTAATACATGTTATCTCTAGAGTTTTGTAACATAGTAATCATAGAGGTCATTAAATTTAATAAAATTATAACCAAATCATATTAAATTACCTGAGGCTTGGTTCTATTCCACCAAGATAAATAACAGATCTTAATTCTTTAGCTCTAACAACTTGTCCTATGGGATCTAAATATTTCCTAAATTCAGCATCAGTCAGTGGAGGCCTGGGAGGTACACTTGATACTTCTGGCTGTTGAGAAAGTTGTAACTGATTGTGTGAATTATATAACACATGACCATGTTCCTCTGCTAAATTAAATGCACGTTGGACTACACTGTTTAATGTACGACCCATCTAGTAATGCAAAGAAGGATACATAATAAAAACAAATGTAGCAAAAAAAAAACAAACAACTATTTGTAGAATTTACAATATTCAAAGTTTCACCTTTTTTAAGTAAATATTAATTAGGAGTACGTCATTAAAAACCTTCTAATGCTGAGAATGGATAAAAGGAAAACAACAAACTACTGAATAAATCAATAGAATTGGACATGCATTTAAGGTAAATCTAACATAAAATTAAAAAATGTAAGCATTAAGAGAGTTGAATTTTAAAGTGAAAATATGTAAACCAAGTAAATTCAATCAAGAAAAATTAAATAAAAATAAAATTATAAAAATGAAAGTGCAAATTAAATTGCATTTCTTGTATACTTCCATCACACAATCTTATCAAATTTCTGTTAGAACTTAAAATTATTTAATTATATTAATATCTTTACTAATAAAAATACTAATTTTACAATTTCAGGAAGTGTTTCTCTTTAATAATAAGGATATACGAGACAAAACTTAAGATATGTGGTTGAGTAATATCATGTTGCACAGTATTAGCTCTGAGTGTACGGAATTTCTATCAGATCAGTAGATGACCTTGCACATTCAAGGAAAAATTTCTAAATAAAAGCTGTTGATTAAACCTATACAGGAAGATACAGATACAGATACTGTATCTGGTAGGTTTAATACAGATACTGTATTAGACCTATACAAGAAGAATGCTTAGGACTACAAGGTTGCTCAAAGATTTAGTCTTCAAGTAAGGTTGTTTACATACAAAAAGCCCAATACATGAGGATCTTGGCTTCACTTTTACTACTTCTCTTTTTCAAAGAATCAATAATACCAATCCAATAATATATTTTTTTTCTTTTATTTATTTTCATCACATATATATCATGCAGTAGAATTTCTGTTTACCATCACTTAATCACATTATTGGTTTTCTAAATCAGCTAAATCACAGATATTAGAACTTCAAAACATTACAAATAAAATTAAAAATTAGTCTCAAATATTATTCGGAAAGACAGAAATTATGCTCAAAAAACCAACACGATTAAAAGAAGTAAACATTAATGATAGTAAAATCAAAATAGTAACCCAACTTCAATACCTCGGAGAAATAATAATAAACAACGTAAACAAAAAAAAAAAACCCTCAATCCAAATAAGAAGAAACAAACTAGCTAAAGCTCAAAAATTAAACTGGTACACTTACAATAAAAAGTGCCTATAAACACAAAAATATGAGACAATAACAGTTATAAAACCAGAAGCCACTTATGCAGCAGAAACATTCTTCCCCTGAACAAACAATCAAAGACAGAAGACTCCAAAAAATCAAAAGAAGAATTGGAAGGACCATAAATAAAAAGTGCCAAAAAGATGGGCAGTGATGGATTGTGCTCAATAAAAATGTGTAAAAAGAGTAATACTTTGTGTAAAAGGGACTAGAATTGCTGGGACATATCATGAGGATGCAAGATTCAAGAATTCTGAAACAGCTAGTAAAATACATCTCTACTTGAAGAACATCATGATAGGATGCAGATGGATCAGAAAAATAATAGATCTGAAGGAAATATCCCTTACATCAGAAATAAAATAAAAATCAAGAACAAAAACACCAGTTTCACACTCACAAGAAAAAATTCAGCACAACATGAACATTTTCAACACTAGAAAGGGCACAAAGACTGTAACATGAAAAAATACTGGGAGGACCACAAGGCCCAAACAGTCCCATCAAAGATACTAATATTGAATTGATTGAAGTGATTTTATGTTGTCATAAAAGATAATAATAAAAATCATAACTAATTTCTTAATAATGTAAAAGAATCAAACATGAAATTCATAGCCATGCTCCCCCAGGAATAAGTCGGAGTCACTCCCAATATTTATGAGTATGAGTAATGAATATTTATTCATAACAAACATTCATTACTCATCCTTTAACATTATTAAAAAGTAGATACAAAAATTATAATAGTTTTTGAATACATTCATCATTTTAAAAACATCCATGATATAAACTGAATGGTTAACTAACATACATGTCCACACACCCACCCACCCCCCACACCATACACACGCACAAATGCATGCAAACACACACAAACACAAAATATCTCCTTAATATAAAAATAAGTCTACCTACTTTATTCATTAATATTCCAGGCAATTTATGTGCTTGTCTTATCTCCAAAATAGGATCAGATTGCCCAACATCTTGGCCTTGTGAAGTTTCCCACTCATCATCAGCAGTGATGTTATTAGTAGTAACTAACGGTTTAATATCAACTCTTAGGTCAAGATATGGTTCTGAAGCACTGAAATAACCAATAATCATGAACCTGATACAGTCATAAATATATATTACTTATGTAAATAATAAAATTTAAAAAAAAAAATGTATTTAAAATATGAGATGTATCTGAAAAGTGTTCGTTATTGAAAAATACACATAATTTTCAACAGAATAATTTTATTATTACATGGAAGAGCAACACTACTTTTCTACATAATTTCCACCATTAAGCCACTTTTCATATCTTGTTATCAGTTTTTCAAACCCTCCTCACAGAACAGCACTGCCAGCAAGATACATGATTTTTCATGACGACATCAATCAACACCATCATCATTATAGCACTGACCAGCAAGAGATTGCTTAAAATAGAGAAAATGGAATGGACGCTTAAAATGAAGAGGCAGACACTTCAGTAGACAAGTCAGGACTACAAATAGGTGAGTACTTCAATTGCTCCCAGCCAAATTTTTTAATCAAACTTTGAGTTTCACCAGCAACATGTGAACAAGCATCGTCATGAAGCAACAAATCCCTACAATTGAGCATTCCTTTCCTCTTTGTTTAGATTACAAGGGACAGTTTTCTGTATTATAATAAAGCAAAGCGTCTATCATCTCACCTTTTAGCATGACAACAACCAACTAAACCTCTTTATTATTGTAGAAGACAGTGCACATGATTTTTTGTGTTGAAATGGTGGTTTTAAACTTTTTTTTTTTTTTTTTTTTTTTTTTTTTTTTTTTTTTTTTTTTTTTTTTTTTTTTTTTTTTTTTTTTGTTTTATTT
>JAAAKQ030057935.1:0-15947 GCA_010016005.3 Zanna intricata
AGGAGTGGTTGACCTGAGATTGTACAAGACTACACTTCATTCACATTCATACATATCATCCTCATTCATTCTCTGAAATAATACCTTACTGTAGTTCCGAAGGCTAAACAGATAAAGAAAGATTATAACCATAAGCAATAATCCTTGTATTGGACTTCTATTTACCTCTATTTCTCTTTAATAAGCAAACAATTCCAAATTTTCCTAAAATAACCTAATTAACCTAAAGTTGTATATGCTCGTTACAGTAAGCCTGAAAAATATCAGGCTGATTAGAAACGGCTACATAATTTTCAAGTTTGCTGGGTGCAAAATGTGGTAGGCTCTTTTTAATAAGCCTGATTTTTCAATTTCCCTAAGTCATATATATATTTTTAACAGGATGAAAAATCATTATAGTCATAAAATTACTGTAATTCTAAAATTATATATAAACATGTCTGAAAATTTCAATTTTATGCTATTGAATTGAAAAATAAAAGGACCTCTTTCTAAAAAACAATAAATGCAGATATCTTTAGTCTGAGATTCATAAGAAACATTAAAAATATTTTAAAGTAATTCTTTTTTCAAAAATATGTTAACTTATTTACAATAAAATCATGTTCTTGTAGAAAATTTAAATAAACAAAACATGGATTTTACTACAATTTATATTCTTTATAACAGACTAAAAGAAAAAGAAAAAATAATAAAAGTAATAAGAAAAGATTTTTAAACAATAGACATATTAATACATATATTACAACACAAAAATACTTACATAAAAAATATTCAGACAACTAATATGCATTAAATTTTTGAGTATTTAAATCTATCAACCAATATTCTGTGTTCTCAACGTATTTCAATAAAAGGTATTTCCTTTGTACACTGTTGATAATACTCTACTTTGTAATTTTTCATATTTGATAATTTAAAAAAAATCTGTTGGGCCAATTTCTAAAATGAGCTACTATTTATTTAGTGAAAACAGTGTTGTACAATTTACAATACTATTTTCGTCTTTCATACAGAAAGATCTTTTCTTACAAGATGACTTATATTTATTTAATTTCTTTTGTATATATATATATATATATATATATGTAGTGCAACAAGAAAATTTTTACACAATAAAAGAAATTTACCTTTTTAAGAAAATAAAAACAAAATTCATATTAATTATAAACAGATGAAAAAGTATTAGTAATTTTAATAAAAATTATTGATAAAATTTGAAAAAAGAAATTTAGAAATGGAATTTACACTATAATTTATTATTATTATTAAACAATGAAATAAATTTTTATTTAACTGCTTCAGTATTTTATTATATTTATTTCACTTATTGCTGTCATAATCCTAAAATATTTATTTTGCATTATATTTATAATGTCCTCCATGTAGATGTCCAAGGAAAGAAATGGGTCCAAAAAGCCTTCATTAGTTAATTAAGCAGGTAATAATCCATGTTCAGTAATTTAAAATCTTATGTTATTTTATATTTTTGCACAAAAATATCGTATTATTCAAACAATATATTTATAATTATATAAATATATATATATTATAACAATGAAAGTGATATTACAATACTGTTTAAATAGTTTAAATGCATGCAATATAGGATAGTTACCAGTTATTCAATTATTAATAATAATTATAACTTATTTACTTCATGAGTACATAAAATTTAGTGAAATAAGAAAATTTATTTCAAATAATTTTTTTAAGAATATTCTATATTCTTTAATATAAAAAATAAATATATCGTACATACAAATACACATATGCGTGTGCATACGCACACACCCACATACACACACATATATATATACATTCACTCACTTGCTTACTTTCTCACATATACACACACATAAACACAAACATCATATAGACATTCTAATCACAAATTGTTAATTTTAATATTGCAGTTGTTTATATGAGGCCAATATAAAAAGTACAATGCTATGAAGAAATCAACATATTAAAGATACCCAAATTTGTATTTATCTCGAACATTAAATTCGATTCTGATCTTTAAAATAATAATAATTCTTATGTAATATATGTTTAATATCATTGAAATAGTAATATTAATTAATATCAAAAGAACAAAAAAATGTTTCTTAACTAATCTATAAATAATTTTGAAAAGCTTAAAATAACTTTATAAAACTAGTACTTTATAAGTACTATGTAAATTAGACAAATCAAATCAAAATCTTTTTTATCTTAATTTGATATCTTTTATATTATTTCAACCCCACTTGATTGTTACATAACAGTAATTCTTGTTAATTTTTTTAGATATTTGATCATTTTAATAAAATTTTATAATTATTACTGTTCTTGAATGTTCCTTGTAGTCAAATACAGATACTCTTTTGGTTTTTTCTAAAGAAAAGAAGTCAATTGATTTTATAACAATATTAATTAGCTATTCTGATAAATCTGTTATCATTGATTTTATAATCAATCTCTTGAAATGAAGTTTAAAACATAAATTGGTGAAAATTTCTCTTTATAAATAAACTGAAATTAGATATTTTAAATTCAGGTACTCAGAAAATTTCTATTTTTCTCAGATTTTTTAATGAATTAAATTTATTAACAGTGAAAATTTATGAAAATAAACACAAAAAGTAACAATGAAACATACACGCAACTTTGATCTTCAAAAAGTAAAAAATATTTTACATAAAAAATACCAAAGAATTAAAATATTGATAAAAATTTAGTGGGGTCAAATAATATGAAAATGTCAAATTAAAATTAAAAGTAGGATTTAAACATTATAATTTAGTGTATATTTGTGTTTTTATCATAAATAGTACTGAAATATTGAAAAAAAAAATCTATGAAATGTTAATTTTTATAATTTCTCAATAAAATTATTTCTTCTTCTGTGTTTACTTAACTCTTAATTAAAATTGTATAGAGGTTATTATAAAAAAAAAAAAAATACTAAAAATTTATTTTTATTATAATTGTTATGTTTAATTTAACTTTTTGTAACAGTAAAACATTTATTAAAAAATATGAATAAAATATAGTTATAAAAAAGAACGTTTAATCTTATATAACAGTCCTTAAAATGTTCATATCTCTTTTCTTTGTGAATCACATCTGAGGTTTATAACAGATATTTTTTAGATAAAATAATTAATTAAAAACAATGTAAAATGGTTTTTAACAACTTCAGAAAATATATTAAAAAATAAAACTATAAAAAAAGTAGCAATTTAATCATAATCAAGAAATCTGACAAATATTTTTTAAATTTCTAAATTCAACATTTCCACAAAAAAAATATTCTTAAATATGATGCACATATTTTAGTTTTATCGTATAAATAAATATCTGAAATTTATATCTGAAAAAAAAAGAAGTAAATAAAATTGATCTTGAAGTTAAATTTAGTCTAATAAGAGAAAAAAATTGATATTCTAAATAGATTTTTATAATTTAGTGAATTATAATTAATGTTCAATTTCAAGATGAAATTAACAATTATCAACTAGTAAAACATTTTTTTAAGTAGTAAAAATCTTTCTCATAACAAATTTTAAATATTAATTTTAAGCTTAAATAAAATAATTTGTATGATAAAATATTTTTATGTATTCAATTTGTTTTGTTTTTGTAATTTTTATTCTCGCTTAAATATATAAATCTATAATAAATATGTAAATTATAAAGTGCCAATAAAATACTAATACATAATTATTATCTAAAGGTTTGTAGCATGTATGTGTATTGATATGAAATGTATTGTAAATAATGAATTTTAATTTAATTCCTGTAATTATCTGTAAAAACATGTAGAAGATTTTATAATTTAAACAAATTTATTTCTGTTATGAAATTTCTCAGTTTGTTTCAGTGTAATATTCCTTACTTGGATTTCATTTACTCCTAATATGAAATATTATTTTTGATTAAATAATTAACCGGCATAGGTTAAAATGAAATATAAAATTTATTTTATAGAACAATGAATGATCTTAACTGAAAATAAAATGCTGTTACGTAATAATAAAACAAATTTAAATAAAACAAGTTTAATTTCAAATACACTATAAATTTTATAACTATTATTCTTGTAATCTTGAACCATTGGATGTTACTGAAAGTATGAAGAATTATGACACACTATATTCAATGTATTTTTACTTGCTCTTAACTTTTTTTCACTTCATCATTATTACTAAAACATTAAAGAAATAAACAAAAATAAATAAAAATAAGATACTTTTGGTAAAATAAATTAAATTAGTTTAGTAAAATGTAAAAAATATTATTCCCTTTCTGAAAAATTTAAACGTCTTTATTTTTAATGCTTAAAAATATTTTACACAATATCGAGGAATGACATAATAACAGATACTTAGTGCTCTACTATAGAATAAATCAACACTGAAATTATACAAAATCAAGACTAATTTTATTAGTCTTGAAAGTTTATATTTTTCCATTAATATGAACTGTAAATAAACACGATCAGTTGTCAGATAATATGGCATTATTAAAAAAAGGAATAACTTCACTATTTTAATAATAGATATTAAAAGTTTTCTTTTTCCTACTCTAAAAAGAAGACAAACATTTTGCTAACATTTTATTTATTCGAGAACCATATGCTTTTTCTTAAGTAAACCACGTCCACCAAAATTCAGTTTCTGCGATTTTTAAATGAGTTGGTTTACTATATATATTTTAGTAATTAAAGGATACACAAATTCCTCACTCACTTGAGACTTTATTGTACAAGAAAAATAATTTCCATGAGTGCTTATGTTTTACAGAAATTTTTAGAATTTGTACATAACTGACTGAGAAAAACAAAATTTTTTTTAGGCGAGTCATTTTTGTTTACATATATAAGGATTATGTTTGTTAATCATCCATAAAGTTTATAATTATCTGCACTAAAATAAAAAATTCATTATGTATTTCAATTGTTTCTTAACGATGAAACAATTTGTAAAAAAAAATAAACAAATCTCACTCCATAACGGTTGAAAACAAAATGAATTAAAAAATATATAGTCCTTCAAGAGAATAACTGCTAAAACTATAAATATAACGATAAAATACCAATTCAAAAAAAATAATTGCACAAAATATCTGAACAATTTAGTTTATAGTAAAATCAACCATTTGTTTGCAGAATCAAACAAAGTTTAATAATTAACATGAAAACATTTTTACGGAATTATTTTTCAAAATACCAGTTTAATAGTTGAGGGTTTTAGTTATAAATTATTATTATGCATTAAATCTTCTCAATACCAGGAACAATCCTGATATAAAAATACTATTTAATATTTTTTAATTTTATCAGTAAGAAATTGAATGATTGTCTGAATTCAAATAATAAACACTTATATTAATAACATATTTTATATGTTTGCATATGGTTTCATTATCATTTTTTGCTTAAAAAATTATTGAACCAAATTAAAAATTTTATTTTGATTAAATTAAACTGTTTTTCTTATTATCCCACCAGACCAACATGAGATATCATCTGGCCCGAACCAAGACACTACTTACTACATTATTTTCTATTTTCCATTAAATTATGTCAGCAGTGAATGAATGTATATAAATCAGTTTTCTTTCTTTAAACAAAAAATAAATAAGTAAACTGAATCAAAGAGAATACTTCAAATAAAAATAAAACATTACTAAAAAAAAAAAAACAAAATTTTTAATCAATTTTATAAAGATTGACTTAAGTTAAAAGAACAATAACTAAGATAATTAATTTTATAATTAAATAAATTATATGATAGGCATACCAAAATTTTATAAAGCAAAAAACAAAAAAAAAAAAAAAAATTGTATGTATGACCACTTTCTAATTGCTTGCTTGGTATTCTGCTTCCAGAAGATTTTGTTCAGATTATGCAACTATCTCTCAGTGGCAGTGAATGAAAAGAATCCAATGGTAAAGGAACTGCACAGTATTTGCCAAAATATTTTCTGGAAGTATAATTCCATATATTTGAAAAAATTAAAAATTTTTATCTAAAAACTAAAAATTAAATAAATAAATTGATAAATTCATGTATGTATGATAATAGAAGAATAGAATATGGATAACTGTTTTTGATGTATATTTAAATGCATACCTGTCTGTAATATAGTCCTCTCTGTAAATATCTTTATCTCAAAATAATTTTAAACATTCAGTAGGAAATGTATGAATAGTGTTATTTAATTGGCTATATATTTTACTGCTCTATTTATACTATAACATACTTTGACAAGAAAAAAAATCTTTCCAAATCAGGTTCAAACAAACTGAGAAATTTGTAGTAATATTTATTGAAATGGTAGATGTATAGATAAATAATTAATTATTTCTTCCATTGTTAAACCTTCCAGTTTGCTTTCTTACAAGCAAAATAAAATTATTAATATATTACTAATGCACTGTACATGGTGCAGTAATGTGATAAAAATAACTTTTTGAACATAATTTAATTTAAAATTGAATTATGTAGTTACTAGAAATTTTTCTCCAAAAATGTTATATACTAGCTTTTAAAATGATTTTATATTTTAAAAACTTTTAAAAAGTTAATAAAAATAATAATTATTATAATAATTGTATAAGTCTCTGTCTGTTAATCAGAGGAGTTGATCCTAGAATTGTTTTAGTTTTGGATTATGGTAGAATGAACTATGTAATAAAATTTGGAATTGTATTTAAAGTTAGTATATTTTAATGATCACATTTAACCTGTAATTCATATGCACTGTATGGTTTTTATTTATTTCATTTTTTAACATTACTTTGTGAATGCTGCATAATTCTTAGTAAAATTTTACTTGCCAGCAAAATATTATTTGTGATTGAGAGGTGAATTGAAATACATGTGATTGTTATGTTGCTTTTATTCAGCTTCCAATTAAACTTTTTTACTTAAATTATTTAATTTAAATTTATTTTAACTATCCTTCATTCTTGGCTGACAATACATATTCACAAGTTTCACAGAATTCATGGATAAGAATACATATCAATATCATTCTTACTTAATACTAGCAACCACAAACATTCAACAGACTGATAAACAAATTAGAATTATGTTGTTAGTCACTTCAATTAACCATTTTTATCTCATTCTAAGTCAATGATTTATAAATTTGAAATAAGAATGAATAGTATGAATAAGCAATTCAATTAATTCAAAATTAAAATACTAAAAATATCTCCATTCTGTTAATTACAGAGTAGTGGCTTCTCTACTTTTTGTTTGTAAAGTTGATCTGGGTTTGAATGTTAAGATTGACATTTCCACATACTAAAAAATCATTTCAATTCTTATCATGAAAGTACGACGATCTATAACTGGATATCAGCTAATTACTAAAGTGAATAAATTAACGTGATTAGAATTTTTTGAAAAACTGAATTAAAATGAACAAATATTTCAATAACCAAAGTCAGTTCAGTTAAACTAATGAAAAAAAACCTTCATTTTAATCATAATAATTTTGAAAGAAACCAATGTAAAAATGTTTTTGCATAATAAAAGCAGTTCTTTATTGTTATCATTTTAAGAATTTATCCTCTATCAAGAGAGTTGTTATTCATGTTTTATAAATTTAAAAAAATAATAATACCAGTCTTAGTTTCCAAACTTATTTTCTCTTACAAAATTAATCTAAAATCCTCGTATTTACACTGGGATACCAATAATCTAAACACGTTATCCAAAACTGTCTAAAATACTATTAAAATAATTTTTCCTTCAACAGGAAATGTGTTTTATCGATCTTTGTTTTTACCAGACATTTATTTTTTTAATAGATATTCTTGTAATTTAAAAAGCATAAAACATACAATTTTTAATTTTTTTTGTGGTTAATTCAGCATAAAAATATGAAACTGAGTTTTTGTAGGGCATGAAAAATACCATACCTGACCAGGGATTTAAACCAAAGATCTTTGATAAAAGGTCAATTTTTCCTGGGCGCAAAACGAAGTAACATCATTAGCGCCCCAACACGATATTATACATTAAAAAATTAAATTTAAAAGATTAACCTAAAAATTACAAAAAAAGTAATATATAAACACAGAATAGAAGAAAACGCCATGTCGTATGCTAAGAGAGAATTAAAACAATGATAAAATACAATAATTAACTTAAACGAACAAAAAAGCATATGGAATACGTCAAATGGCATAAATAGACTAAGAAACTATATGAATAATCTAATTTTTTATTTAATCAGATTTGTGGTCTTCAGAAATCGTATGATATTCGATAATACCTTTATCGTTACCTAAAATAATTCTTTTAGCCTCAAATTTAAATTTCCGACGTAGTGCCGCATAATAGACACAGACCACTAGTATGTGGTGTACCATCAGTTGGTAATAGCGCGAACACAAACGGATGCATCAGTCTGAGTCATCAAATATCCATGAGTAAACCTAATGTGCTCTATTAGCAAACGGCAGGTAATAATCTCCTCAGATGGTTATTCCTACATGAAGAGCTTCAGTAGACACAGTATTCTTAACTGAATGAAGTTTATTACTAAGATAGTATTCCATTCACTCTTTCAGCCACTATTTACGAACTGCACTCTTCAAAAAACATACAAGACCATTCGAAACAACACGGTTAGTGAAAGGGGGCTGAGATCAAGCTTCTTTTGGCGCACGCTCTTTTTAACGCGCTAATTGCTCGAAATTCCAATATGACTGGGGATCCAGCAGAAGCTCACATTTGAATTACTTTGAGTCATCTCTGAAACGACTGTATATAACAGGGTGACTAGAATACATATCACTAATGGTTGCAAGTCACTCACGGAATCTAAACACATAACATAAGTATGTGAGAGAATGTTGGATTAAGTACATTAAGGACCTTTTTTATCGCAAAAAGCTCCGCAATGAGAACACTAGCAATACTGGAAAGGCTATCTATATATATATATGTCCTATTACCAATCACAAAAGTACAACCAGCTGAATTATTGTATCTGGAACGGTCTGTATAAACTACAACTTCTGGATTCACGCTATTTACAATATTAAACATTTATTTGTTCTAAGATAATGGATTCATATCTTTTTTTTATATTGACCAAGATTAAAGAAATATTTTACGAGTGAAGGCCGCCATAACACGTAGTAATGTTGAGTAACTGGAGGCACTGGAGGTAGTTGTATACTTAGAGCTAAGAGAAGGCACTGAAGCTAAGAGATCAGCAATGTTTCTTAGCGGAGCATTCGACATCGGATGTTCCTGATATCGATTAACATGTGAGTCGGAGAACACCGCATCAAAAATAGGATGATTAAGCTGCGCTTTAATGCGAACTACATAGGATCAGATAACATGACTTCGTCTATTTCAAAGGGATGGCTCACCACTGTCCACTTAGTAGACTTACCACAGGGCTTGAACGAAACGCACCTGTAGCCAGATGGATGAATGAATGGATCATTAGAGCAGTGCCGATGAAAAATCCGTGCCGAACCCGTGCTGATGAATAAGCCATGCAGCCATAGTTGAACAGGAACAGACTAGAGCTCGGTAGAAACGCAACATGCATTATACGCGATCAGCTCCCAACAAGTATTGGATAGAACTCTCAGAATGTCTAGCATTTTCAGACATTTTACCTTCAGCTCCTTTAAATGTGTTTCCCATGTTAGACGGAGGTCAAAGTAGAACCCAAGAAATCAACCCGCATGCATGTTTCAACTGGTCTACCATTTAAAAATAGTTGAGGGCTAACACTTTCCTGAAGCATGAAAAGCAAAAATATTTCGTCTTTTCAAGAGAAAACGAGAATTCAGTTGTTTAATACCACGATTCTAGATGGGTTAAAGTGATTTGGACCAACCTCTCGCCAGTAGCTAAAGTTCTAGATGCAACATAAATTGAAAGATTATCCAGAAATAGAGAACACACAACGGGGTTTCACACGCAGTTTGTTATATTATTTATGTCTACGGCAAATAAGATAATGCTTTGGACACTTTCCCGTGGTATTGTGTTTTCTAATGTAAAATTATCGGATACTGTCGTCCATCTCGAACTTGAAAGGACCGACTACTGAGGAAACCTCAGATAAATGCTAGGAGATAACCTTGTATACCTTATTCATGCAGTTTATTTATTTCTTTGTTTTTCTGATTAGCACCTAGAACCACGTAAAGTATTACTTCAGAGGATGAATGATGATTATATGTATGAATGTAAATAAAGTGTGGTCTTAACAGTCTCAGGTCGGCCATTCCTAAGATGTAAGGTTAATTGAAACCCAGCCCCCAAAGAACATCGATGTCCACCGTCTAGTATTCAAATCCGCATAAAACTAACTGCCTTTACCAGGATTTGAACCTTAGAACCTCGACTTCGAAATCAGCTTATTTGCATGCAAATTATTTAGCATTGCTCTCTTCCAAACCATGTCACGCCTTTTGCATACAAAAAAATACTGCAAAAAATCGGTGACGAACTAGGAAGGCATTTTAAATGACAGATTTAAGGACAACCACAAGATCGGTAGATGATCTAACAAGACGGAAACCGCATTGTCCGGGAAAATCAGGGAATTTATCTCAAGGTACCATACTAGACGACGGATTACCATTCGTTTCATAACCCCTTGCATAGGGTATTAGTCAAGGAGATAGGACGATAACTTGTGGGGCATGATTTATCTTTATCAGGTTCAGTACGGAAATCAACGATTCTTCTAATCAAGACTCGGGAAACATCTGGTCAGAAAATATTCTGTTATAGATACACAAAAGATGTTATCTGGGAGGTGTGATAACATACTGAGCTTGATATAATTTCCGGGGAAAGTGTGACGAAAATTAGTCAAGACATACCTTAGCTCATTTTAAGAAAAGTTACCTTTAATTCATTTTGCGAGTTTCCAAACACGAACAGGATATTTTCTACCTGAAACTTACATCTCACAAACTCAGGACAGTACGATGGTCGGTCTCCGTGGCGCGAGTGGTAGCGTCTCGGCCTTTCATCCGAAGGTCCCGGGTTTGAATCCCGTTCAGGCATGGCATTTTCACACACGCTAGAAATCATTCATCTCATCCTCTGAAGCAATACCTAACGGTGGTCCCGTACAAAAAATTGTACGATGATTTAAGTAAAACTGGCTTAAACGACCTTCCAAATGTGTTCGTCACATCAAATAGTGCGGTAACGAGGTTGCCCCTTCATTTCAGTCCAATTAGCTGCAATGACTACTGATCAACATATGGCCCGAACATTTCTCCAAACAACCGATGATGGAGTTGTTCGAGAAATGGTTTCGACGTAATTCATTCATCATTTCCGTTAAGGACACCGAAAGAAATACATTCCATAATTTTTAACCTTGTTAAAAAAAAATTCTTTAAAAAAGGTCCCCATGCTTCAGGAAAACAAGAGACAGTTCAAAAACAAAATAAGCAGCCAGTATTAACTTTACGGCAAGACTGTCCGACGAAGTGGAATTCCACCTATGATGTGTTCAAGAAAATCCTTCTGGTTGAAGAATCTCTGCAGAGTACATTGGGTGTGATTAATGTTCGTCTTTTGCAGAAAATAAATGATGAGAATTATCATGGAAAATTGTGTCGAGATTGTGATGAAATATTGCACGAAATGTACAATGAAAAATATATAACCATTTCGAAAATTTATCTTCTACTTTCATGGTTACCAAACCACTGTTATTCCTTTAAAAAAAAAAATTACGACTGTGTAAAATTAAACGAATTTATTGTAAAAAATATATGCTAGACTGAACAAAAAATACGATTTAGATATTTCAAAAAAAACCGACTTTTTGGACTCTTGAGTCAACTTGGCTATAAATTTTCTGATAGTGAAATATATTGTAAAAGAGTAAAAGATAATGTAATAAATAAATTTTTCACTAAATGTAAAGGTAAGGGGATAAATGATGCTTCATAGCAATCTTCTAGTTCAAATCCAGTACACCAGAAGAATAAAAAAAAAGTCAATGTGGATGCAAGATTTTGACTAAGCTATTAAGTCGGAACAAGTTTGTAACTTCCAGGATCCACGAATGCTAACTATAATGGAAGTAGACAAATATTTAAAAATTGCCATTCCTATTAAGAACCAAGGACCCTCTCATTTCGTGAAGAGGAAATAAAATTGTTTTCCGACGTTGTATGAAATAATAAAAAGATGTTTCAGCATCACGGCAATGAGTGCACCCCTTATGAAGGTATTTTTTATAAAAGTGGTCAATTGATTACCGAAAATCGAACTGGGTTATCGAGTAATAAAATATCGAAATTATTTTTTTAAATGTCAGTTTGAAATAAAATTTCAAAATTCTAACCAAAGGTCATTTTATAAGTTTTAAAAGTACTATTATTAAATTATTATTTTTTATTTATTTGTTTGCTTAACGAATTTTTAATATGCAAGTTTTATTTTTTATTAAATGTATTTTGTAAAAGTTAAATAACAATATTAGAGATGATTAATGAAAAACATGGGAGTTGTTTATTTTGAAAGTATAGTTTTTTATAATAGGAATTCTATTAAATTTGTTTTAAGACCATAATGATTCGATGATTAGTAAACTGCTAACGAAATCATCGATCAACTGCCATGACTAATATGGTTCCACTCCTGTAATTTTCTGTGATTCCCGCCTAATATTAACTATGTCGGATTTAAAACGGCAGATGTTAGCAGTCGAGAGAGTGAGAGTATTCAGTTGCCGGCCTCCATGGCGGAGTGGTAGCGTCTTGGCCTTTCATCCGGAGGTCCCGGTCAGGCATGGCATTTTTCACACACGCTACAAATCATTCACCTCATCCTCTGAAGATATACTTAACTGTGGTTCCTGAGGTTAAAAAAAAAAAAGAAAAAAAAAAGTTGTATCCAGTTGTTCGTTCGAATCGTACATCTCTCGTGGTTGCAGTTCCTAAAAAAGTACTAATTTGATTGATTCGAAGCGGTAGAACATAGGATTCGGATTCACAGAATTTGAACAATGGATTTGAATCCAAGCAACAAATCATCAAATCAGTAGTCAACTCTAAGAACGACGCTACATCCTTAATGTTTAAATAGGATTTATCGACACCTTCATATCTTTAAATTATTATTATTATTAAATAAATAAGAATGACTGTATCTAAGAATCCTTAATCAAAATGTAATCTTATGCGCAAAACAGTTTTCCGATTAGCATTCTTAATTTTTGTTTTATTTGAGCGAATTGAAGTCCCGTAATAACAACTGCAAAAATATTTAGATTACAGAAATGGTCCGAATGAGATCAGCTGATATTGATCGGTAAAGAACGATTCAGGAATGACTCAACCTATTTACAACAAATTTTAAGGTGCATATCTAAATTTCAATGAAACTGATGTAGTAATATGGAGATTTTTGAGCCTCAAATTTTATACATAGGCTAATATAAATACGAGTATATATATAAATATATATATATATATATTTAAAATACATCCCGACAAAGTATTTTTCATGATTTACATAATATTTATATTGAACACTGTTCAAGCATACAACCAGGGATCTTTCAAAACAGAAATTTGCCAGCGAATTTAATTTCAAAATTTAGAGATTTTTTTTTTTATGAAAAAAATTTAAGAGTAAGTATGCCTTTATCTATAAGGAAATCTACGAACAATTCTATTTTCAAAACTATGCAAAAATGAAATCAAAATACATTCTGCTAGCTTAAATTTCGATAATTTTTCTAGTACATGACGTTTATTTCATATTTAAATATACTTTTTTCTACATACAACACTATGCCCAAATATATTTACGTTGAGCAACTGTTTTTTTGCAAACCATGAGCTCAAAGAAAGAGATGTGATGGACAAAATATATCACAACTTATTTTTAAATATTATTCTCAATAGTATTTCGTATGTTACTGAATTCTTCCAGTAGAATTCGTTGTCGAATAAAAGCAATATGTCTCGTATTGAAATAGGTTCCCATATAAAAAAGCTAATAACACAGTTGTAGGACTTTCCCGCCACGCGGCTTACACACACACACATAACTTAATTTAAAATATTTATCATTTTATCTAAATATAATATTTTTTTTATTGAACTCAGTAATTCTAACTAAAGCGCCCAAACGTATAGTATTTCTTTCACGCGGTTGGGGAGGTACTATCGGCCACTTTACACCTTACAACTTTTAGGTACTTTTTACACCTTAAATATTATTAATTTATTTAATTTCACTGCTCACCTGTGACGTTACAACATAGGAGACGACTACAGTAAACCAACCAGGTCGGTATAGTGGTAGTGAACTCGTCATCGCAAATCAGGTGATTTCAAAGTCGAGAGTTCTTAAGTTCGAATCTAGTAAAGCCAGTTACTTTTGTATACTAGATTTTGTTCTACATAAAATACTAGATTTTGTACTAGATTGTTGATACTGGTGTTCTTTGGTGGTTGGATTTCAATCAACCACACATCTCAGGAATGGTAAACCTGAGACTGTACAAGACTACATTTCAATTACATTCATACATATCATCCTTATTCATCCTCTGAAATAAAACCTTACGTTGGTTCCAGAGAATAAATAGAAAAAAGAAGAAGACGACTACAGCAACTGTACATCAGTGCTGTACTAGCGCTCCTTCTGGTGTAAGGAGGTCACTATACCCACTCTAGCCATTAGTTTATTTACAGCATTTTCTTTTTTGGGTGGGGGTGCGATTTTGCAAAAACGTTTTTTTGAAAATATTATTTTTTAATTGTTAATAAAGCGACAAGTCTTGTTTCATGAAAGTTTTTGAAGTCTTATTTAATAAGAAAAATACATCTAAATCCAAACACACACGTAGTACGAACATTCGAAAAATTTCCAGCCCATTTTTTGGATTCCTTGGTTGTCAAAATCTAAAGATTCACCGAATCTTCACCGTTGGGCATATACGGTTTTCGGTGAAAACCGTATATGCCCAAATTGGATCGATTATTGAACTTTACCTTCTATAGCTATAGCTCTGCTATAGCGCTAGGCGAGAAAGTAAAAATGGAATCGACCAAGGAATCCACGTCATTACTCGATTTATTTTTATCGAAAACACATGAGACTTTGACCATACTTGACCAATCCACCGAAAGAGATTTCCGAGTAAGTTATATTCTTATTTTGAAATAGTTGGGCTGCTTAGACATGTAAAGATTTTATATTACATCATGTCTTTAGAATTCTTGTATGTATTTTTTTTTCATTTTCATTTAGCAATGTAACTTATAAATGTGGGAAAAAATTACATTTAATTAATTTTTACATATGGCATCTACTCCGACTGACACCGATTTTTTTCACTTTTGCTAACTTCAGATTGCATAAAAGTTCATGTATACTCACTTAGACCAATAATTATCCTTTCTTTAACTCTGGATAAAGGACAATCTAAGTTTGGCAGTAGTATTCAGCTGCCTGATCATGACATAATGAATTTCATCCAGACCAACAGATGTGTTGTCGGCTTTCTCCAACGCTTTAACAAGTTCTTCTAATTGGAAAGGTACTGTTAGCGCGTTGGCTAACAACTAGCCGTGCGAGGATAATTGGTAAATTAATTAAAATAAAAGTAATCTGGTAAGAATGAAAAACTGTGTAATTAATTTAAATTTATATTTAAAAAAAGACTTGACAAATAATAGTTTTAAATTTGGAAAAAACAGTAAATCTGATAAAAAAAAGTATTTTAAAGAAAAAAAGAGATATAAAATTATTATTATATTTATATATATTTAGTTTAACGTTTTATTAACTCTTGATAATATAGAAGAAATATGAAATGTCAAAAATTAATGTGCTTAAATTATAATAATTATTTTTTAAATGAAAAACAAAAAACTCCCGTTACACTAAGTTAGTACCACTATAGCAGAGCCTGGCTGATCCAGA
>JAAAKQ030057957.1:0-15946 GCA_010016005.3 Zanna intricata
GTGACGGCAAACTGAACTTTTTTCTCCATGCTCAACATACATCCATACCCCGCTAAAAGAAGTAATAACTTCAATAAGTATTTTGTATACTGAAAATTTTTTTTTTTTTGCGATATATCTTAATAAATTTTAATCTATTTTAATAAATAAATGATCGATTAAAAAAATTGATTAATATTAGATAATATAATTTTTTTAAATATATTTTTATGTAGAGTCTCATCAAAATTTAAAGTCAATTAGCGACTCATCAATATGTATGTGAATGAATCGGAAGACGTGTAGTCTTGAACAGACAAAATCTGATCATTACTGAGATGTGTGATTAATTGAAACCCAACCACCAGTTAACACCTATATCCACAATCTAGTATTCAGATCCAATAAAAGCAACTTCCTTTATTTGGATTTAAACCTTTTAAAACTCTCGACTTCGAAGTCAGATGATCCGACGACTTTAACAACTAGAGCAACTCGGTGGTTTAATATTAATTAAATAATTTATTTAAAGAAGTATGATGTACGTTAATGCTTTTGAAACTAGTGTTTTAGTTTTGGAAAAATTGTAAGAAAAAATTCTACATTTTATCTTATAAATCCTTTTTAAATAAATAAATTTATATTTTTTTATATAAATTTCAAAAAGAAATTTTTATTTGTAAGGATATCGATTATATTAGTGTACTGAATTAGTAATAATTTTTAATTTTTTTCTTGCGCTATTTTAAAAAATTGTTTTTTTTTGTTAAAATTATGCATTTATCAGAAGGTTAAAACGTATTCAGCTCCCGAAAATGCCGCTTCAAGTCATAAATAAATACATTTATTCCTAGCAGTGAATAAGACCGGGTGAAAACGGAGAGGTGAGAAGAACATATCTGTATTCCAGGGTGAGAAGTAACAGTAACAAGGAGTGAATCTCTCCCTAGGGAACTGGTAGAACGAATCAACGCCAGGGTCGAATTATTCACATCCACCGGCCTGCTACGAAAGCCATGACCAGTTCGTATACGTACTTATACTTTAACTATACAACGATTCAATAAAACGAGCTTACCTATTTTGTTGAATAGATTAATATTTTAACATTCCTTTTTACTTTTTGTATTTTGTTATATTTTTAACAGTGAATCGAACGATTTATAGAAAAAAGTAGTGTTATAATTTTTCATTCCAAAAGTTATACTGTAGCTGAAAATTTCATTTTATAGTTTAATTTGTTGTTAGAAAATTATAACACTTTCTGTTATACTATTTTTCGATTTCATAATATTCTACTTACGTTCAGTTAACTTATCTGGCGATTTTGGTTTCTTCAGTAATCGTAGTAGAGCCCTGTGAGATGTGATACCGTTATGGAAACATCTTCATTTTCATTTTTTTTTTTCTTGTAAATTATTTACAAAAATAAACATTTACTTTTCAATACTATCACTCTTTTTTCCTTTCTCTGATAGAGGCTTTCTCAGATATTCGTCAGAACGTATGAAAATATTTGCAATGTTTAAATAACAACGAGTCACCAGATTTTGCATGTTGTTCAAATCACGGCTGATCAATACAGAAACCATTTCTAAGTCCGGTCATGTCAAGATTGCCGAAGCTTTTTGTAGAATTTCTCGTAAAAACAGGGAGTATCAATTTTTAAAATTGAAGTTAACCATATATTAGCGGAAGAGATTAATTTCGATGCTCTAAAGTTGATATTTATAGAGTTGTATATATTTATAAAGTTGTAATTTATAGAACTTCTTCTGCTTCTTTTGAGACCTTTCGATATAAACTACCGGAAACTTTTTTTTTAAATCCCAATATATTTAATGTTATAGTGTAAGGAAACTTTAATGATAACTTTCTAGACAATTTTAGTCTTGTGTCGAAAGAACTATTAATTCAGTTTGAGTTAGCAGCTATATTCCGATCTCCCTGACCAAGAGAATTGCAAGGATTTCATTCACATTTATAGACAATAATTTTACAAATCTATTGAAAGGTAATTTTCGATTTTTTGTGCAGTCTTTAGATCATAACTGTAAACTTAAAATACAGTAAATTATTAATTATTATTCTATCGCACGCTGAAAGCGTGCGAGAGAAATTAATTCGTTTTATTCTTTCAAAAGTTTGATCAATAATGATTCAATTCTTTTTTAAGAATATTTTCTTCAGAAACAATTTGGGAAAGAAGTAACAAAATAAGTTTTGATGAAAAATTTTACAATTTTCTTGGTGAATTAGAGAAGGCTTTCTTTCTAGCTTGCTTTTTAGTAAAAAAGAAACAGTTTAACATAAAAAAAAGTATGGATTTCTACAAGATTTACAAAGTTGTTGGCCAATTTTGTTTTTATTCGTATTTTCTAAAATATTTGAAAAAATTATGAAAAATCGAATTCTAACTATTTTATCATATAAAAAAATTGTCAGCATGGCTTTAGAAAAGAATTGTCTACTGGTACAGTAATCAATTTTTGAAAAAAATGCAGTTCCATAGACAACAAAAAGTTCCATTTTCAATTTTTTCCGATCTCAGAAAAAGGATCCGATTTAGTTACACATTTTTTACCGATGAAAAACTTAGTAGCTAAGGTATCAGAGGAACTGTTTAAATTTTTTTAAAATCTTACCTTACCAACCCTAAACAAGTATTTGAATTTTCATCTTTTGATAAGAATAAACATTTAGAATTTAAATCCTCACTTCATGATCTAGAATCATGAAGTCGGTATGACTTAAGAAGTGTTCTCAGTCCCTTACTTTCTTTTAATTTTTCATTAATGATCTGCCTCGAAATCTTGAACCACTCATTGTAACCCTTTTTGCTGATGACACATCTCTATCTGTATCTAAAGATAATTATTTAAAAGGAATTGAAAATTGTAGGTCAGCAGCTCAAAATATTATTCAGTGAATGGATTGTAACCATCTAACTGTAGACATGTATAAAAACCTTTGCATATTGTTTCACAGATAGATAGGAAATTACTGATTGCTTGTATAGAATTCCCATTAAAGAAGCGAAATTTCTGGGCGTTTTATTAGATGACAAGTTCTCATAAGACGATCAAATCGATTTTGTTTGTAAAAAATCTAGCCGTACTTTTTTGTTCTAAAGATCGTTAATTAAACGCTAAGCTTGTCATCATTATTTAATGTTTATTATGTCCACTTATATTCTCGTATAAAGAATAAAATGTATCTCTTGGGACTTCATCAAAAAGTCAATTTGTAAGATACAAAAATTGTCAAATCGATATCTAGCGCCCATAAGTATGAATCGCGTTGACTGATATTTAGAATATTGAATCTGTTAACTTATCCTTATTTATTTTTATTTACGTGGAGTCTTTGATAAAAGAGGAAAAAAAATACTCTGAACAAATAACAATATCCACCCTTAACGCCAATTTATTTAAATCAAAACTAAAAGATTTTCTTTTACGACGACACGTAAATACATGCTTAAAATAATTTTCATTGCGTCTACTGAATTGTGAATTACTTTTTTTAATATTTTATATATATATATAAATAAAACATTTTTTAATGAGTATGTATTTAAATAATTATATGAACGTGAACGCCTATTTTATACATTTTAATTTGTTTCCGAATTTATAATTTATCGTTTATAAACTTGTGATCTTTGTATTGTATTTTTATGTTTCGATCAGAATAAAAATGTATTTAATTTTTCATAATTTAAAGTATATAAAGATTAAAAGCCTGGGATCAGGCTTTAGACACAACTTACGACTTTGAATAAAAGGATTAAAGTAAAAATATCTTGAAAACTGAAAACCCCCTCATTAATCTAGCGACATACATAACCAATGAAACGCGGTTAGTCTCTTATAAGTTGGATTGCCAATCTGCAGAATGAAATTTCTTGAATGATATTTTATAATTAATTGATGAGCTTAGAATCATTTTTTCACAAATCAGATCTTTTCAGAAATTAGAATCAAAAATATCGTTTTTATTCAATTAATTTTAATATACACATACAAGTGTATATAAAAGAATAAAATTCCATTAAGGTACTATTATCATATATTTATTGAAAAAAAAATTAAAATTTTTAGAAAATACGGCTTATTATGTATTAGCCAGTTTTGACTGTCTTTTCATGCACCGTTATTTGAGAGAGAAGATGGTTCTTTCATACCTCCTTCTGTCTCTTCAGTATTCAGTGCCATCATGCCCTCATTCCACCTGCCGGTTCCATTTCATTTTTCAACGCATTTTCTCAATTTTTTAATACCCTAATGAGACTGACCACCTGTTCTTCAATGAAGTTTTCCAGATTGTCAGAAAAATAGTCTAAATATGGATGTAAAAAATGAACATTTATAATACTCACGTTGTACCTAAAGCTCATGCAATTTCAAGCATTTCTCTAACAGGAGTTTTAGAATCAGAATCTTTATCACGTACCAATGGTTTTTTATCTGCATCTTTAAAACTTCTCCATTCTCTTTTTTTCACCCTTATCAAAAGTTTCTTTTAATTCGTTTTTAACATTAGTTTTAGATTTCGAAGATTAATAAAATTACCTACGCAACACTTCTTCAAGATTATGCAAAATAAAATCGTGGTTACACCCCACGATACCAACTTATATCTCGGAAAGAATATTTTGGTACAACAATTTGTTCTTAGTTATGGCCGTACATCTTTACTAAACAAAAATAATAGTCGTCTAGAGATGAATCTTTTAACATTTTCCCGACCTTAGTAAAGGATTTGATTGGTCGCGTCAGTTTTCCAATTGTAAATATAAGTTTGGGAAATTTTATGAGGAGTTCAGCATTTCTCTTGACTCGGCGGATTAACAATGAAATAAGCAAAATACGAATTTACTAATAAAAAAATCGTAATGCTTTGCCTTCGGTGTTGCAATATTTAAGTTTAAACACATAAAAAAAATCTTAAAACTATTCAAATATTTATTTGTATTTTTGTTAACAAATAACAAAAAATTAAAGTGAAATTCACTTATTATTTGTAAGCACTTTTAACATATTCTAGCCGGCCACTCGTGTGGCGCGAGTGGTAGCATCTCGGCCTATCATCCGAAGGTCCCGGTCGGGAATAGCATTTTTCACCCACGCTACAATTAATTCATCTCATTCTCTGAAGATATACCTTAACGGTAGTTCCGGAGGTTAAACAAAAAATCTGACTTTATACAGTGTAATTGACAAAAATTCAAGATCAAAATTCGTTATATTGCGAAATATTTTGTTTTTCTTACTCTCTCTTTATCTGTTTAGCCTCCGGAACTACCGTGAGGTATTACTTCAGAGGATGAATGAGGATGATGTGTATAAAGTCTTGTACAACCTCAGGTCGACCACTCCTGAGATGTGTGGTTAATTGAAACCCAACCACCAAAGAACACCGATATCTACGATCTAGTATTCAAATCCTTATAAAATTTTTTACCTTTACTAGGATTTGAACCTTAGAACTCTCGACTTCGAAATCAGCTGATTTGCGATGTCGCGTGAACCACTTGACCAGCCCGGTGGGCTTTGTTTTGCTTACTAAATTAATCATTAATTGATAGAACTCACATCTAGCCTAACACTTTCTATTTTTAACCTCCGATTTAGATTTATTTTTTCAAAGTTCATCATTTTAATGTATGAGTTTATTTTATTCTTAATTTTTCAATATTTTTTTTAATAAATCATATTGAAAATTCTTAATTATTACAGCCGGAATAACGGTTAAAAACCGAGAAGTATTTGATACAATATATATATTTTTTATGCTAATTCTAACATACTTTGTGAATCAAATTAATGAAAAATATGTAACAATTTTTTTAAAAAAGTAAATATTTTTAAATAAGTAAATTTATAAAAATATGAACTAAAATAGTTCTTTGAATAGTAATTAATGTATTTTAAGTTTGATTCTCTAAAAAAAAATATTCGGATAACATTTTTATTTCTTTTACAGCGCTTTTTTTGTTATTAATTTTCTGTTATAATACAACGAACTTAGTAGTAAAAGCGTAACCAAAAATTAACATTTTCTATGGGGTGTAGACAGTTATAAAGTAAGTTTGCATGTCAACCTTGCCCTTGTCGTGTAAATGCGCTTTATCCGGTAAATTATTGTTCAACAAATTCCTCTTTAGCTGGTAAACATAGACCTACATACGATTATTTTTTAATTTAAAAATAAATAAATATTGAACTACCTTACTGCTACTATTAATTAATTATACTCCAAAATGTATTATAGATTACCCACCTCCACTCAAATTATATCATTATTTTTCAGTTGTGACAACACATTTAGAAAACTGCAACTCATTGAAACGTTCTATATTTTTATAATAAGAATAGAAAATTCTATAATTTAAATCCAAGTAAAAATTCCATGGAATTGGATGATTATGTCAAAAAAAATTCACCTTTCGTATATTTCAAATATAAAAATAGCATAAAAATGGAACGATGCAATATTGTTCTGCACGAGATAAATAATGCAATCCTTATTGAATACTGTTGTTAGAAACGCTCGAGTATAATTAAAGATTTATATATCTTCTATAATTTATACTCGTAATTAACTCAAAATAATTCTTATCTCATGTGGAAAGTCATAAACGAACGATTGCTATTAGAATAGTAGTAACAATAAAAGTAGAAAACTATTAAAGAACGTTAATTTTTTTGTTTCATGATTAAGTAAATTCGATGAGTATTCTGTAATATTTGTAAATAAATTGATATAATAGATGACCTCGGAATGTAATGGTATATGATATATATATTATTTTCATAATTATTTGTTCTTTTTCAGTTAAATTTAAAAATTGGCAAGTCATTAGCATCTCGTAAAACAGGACAAGTCAAGTATATTTTCACAACCATAACAGAAAGGGATACGTTACATTGTTATTTTAGTCTATTTGCCTCGATTTCATACTGGCAGTGACGACTGTAAAGCGTCTATAGTACAATGCACTACTCGCTGTTGTTTTCTGCGAGATAAATGTTTTTTGTTATAGAGCCAATTGTTATTGTAAGAAGAATTATCACTTTTAGAATTAACTGTCGACTGAATTTCGGTGGATTTACTCGTATCACGCTGATGTAGAAGAGTATATTTGGCTTAATGAAAAAAGTATACTGTTTCGTTTCTTAGTTGCCCTACTGCGTCTGGAATGGTGTGATTGCTGTTCTTATTACGCCTTTTCGGGCGTAATTGCATTTTTATACCAGAATATTTTTATTTATAAAGGAAAGCTGCATGAAAAGAATAGATGAAATAGAAATAAAATATTTAAAGGAAGCTGATTTAATCCGCAAGATCTTTTACTTAGGATTGAGATTTCCTTTATAAAAAATAGATGTAATAAATAGAAAGAAATTCTCAAAATATTTACGTGGAGTTAAGCATTTCATGGTAGTGAACATACGTAGAAGTTTTACATCAAAACCAGAAAACAAAGTTTAGAGGCTTTGAAATGAAATTCTGTCAGAAAAACCACCTCATTAAATGGATTGAGGTGGTTTTGAGATGAGTTATAGAATTGAGAAGTTAGTCGCAGAATTTTTAAGAAAGAATGATATTGTGGTGAAACAAGGAAGTATAAGTATGAAGGCACTGAAGATTATCAAGTTTATTTATAAAAGAAAGTATACAAGGTAAAGGAAAACAAAGATTTCTTTCTTTTTTGGATATTAAACAAGTAATTAAAGATGTAAGTCGCTGAGATTGGTACAAAATAGAAAAAGATGAATTATTGTATTAAATTAAATGTTTTATCCGTCGGTTTTCTGTCTGGGTTGTTTGACACAAAGAAAATTTGATCAAGGTCAGATCGCCTGTAACTGAATCGGCTACAGCACTGATAGAAAAACAGCGGAATCACCTTTTATTTTACAATCTGGTCGCAAATATATAAATATACTTCCTTAAATTTCCCGTTCAGTATCTAATTACGTTACATATTACTAAAATCTTATGATGATATTAGTCAAAACTATAATCCAAAGATAACATCCCACCTTTGTAACTTATCCTTAATAAAATGTTGCACTTTAATTGACCTGTGTGGGATAACTTTGCTAAGACGCTAAAATTGTTTTCTGTATGCTCTCTGATTTTGACATTGTATTTAGAAAGTATGTTGTCATAATTTGTAGCAGAAATATTTAAGTTATTGTTCTATTTTAATTGTTCGCTCATACATTTTCCAACTAAATAGGATTGTCCTTTTAATGTTAAAAAATTAGTAAGAATTATTTCATTAACTTTATAACTTAGTTTATAACTTTTTGTGTATAAAATGATGTTCATTATTCCGTCAATCCATACGCTAATGACAAAAGAGAAATTGTCAATTTCAGGACTTGTTATCACTGAAATTTAAATTGGCTTGGCATGCTGATATATATTAGGATTTCTAATAAAAGTAACAAAAGCAGACGAGTTCTCATTTTTATTAGTAAACCAGATATGGTGTGCTTGTTATTCTTGGAAATTTCTGTGAGTTTTCCGGAGTAACTGGTATCTTGTATAAGATCATTACTCCCATGTTTGGTTTATGCTTCTAATAAACATAAATTTAAAACATTGTAGACGGAGTAAAAATAGTTAATAATATATAATAATAATAATAATTACCGAAATAATTCTGTCATACTATCGATAATACGCGACTCATAATTTTGATCTTATTACGAAGAAGTAAACTATCGTTGTTTAACATACAATGTTATGAGAACTTCAAACTGGTTGATAGGAATGAGACGTGTTTTATATCGGAAGTTAAATAAGAGTAACATTATATGGAAAGGATGTTAACTATTCTAGGTGCGTTAAGAAATGCTGTCAGTGTTTTATTTTATTTGGAAATTTGACTTGTGCTCGGTTGTAAATCACCCTTGAAGAAGGAATAGAGGAAGGAATAGGGTGTGTTTCCAGGAGGGAGGATTATTATATTATCGTTTAACATTTGGCCTGTGCGATAAATCACGGCCTGCGAGTTTTATTAAAATATCAGAGCTGGCAAGTGATGTATGGGAGAGAGGCTGGCATCATGCTCTTATAGGACACATATATTGATCACACTCCCTTTTCAGCATACAACGTACTACAATGGACAGGATCTCCTACTTTACCTCCCCCTGCATTCACTACCTATTCTTCTTCCGACGTAACTGTAACATTATGCGATGAAATGCGGATGAGAAAGAAAAAGGAATAAATATATCTTTAGAAAAGGAATTCCATACAGTAATATTATAACTCATTTTCTCTTATCTTTGTAGACGTTTTCGTTAAAGTCGTAAGCTTAGACTAATAAAACCGTGTATAAGCTCTATTAGATGTTCAAACCGTGCTTTGCAGGGGCTGAGGAAGGTAATTTGTATTTTTAAAGAATGATTACTGAAAGCGCGCGACCATATAACTTAATTGCCCAGCAATATTATTGAAAGGAAAGACCGCATCCTGTATCCAGGAACAGTTCGCTCCGTTACAGCTGTATAACTCTTGAAATTATATACCGTCACCAGCGCGTACTTTACTGTATTCTTTAAGTAGTGTTTGTAGTGTTTATAGATAATTAACTGTTTTTAATGGAAAAATGCTTTCAGTTTTTTCACGCGACATTGAATTGGTAAACGTTGACAATATTTCACAAAAAAGATGAAAAAAGTTTTTGTTTTTTTTTTATTGTTTAATTTTAATAATTACAATAAATTAATCTATTTAAAAATTCTATTTTAATTAAACATTGAAAAGATTCTACTTTTACTTTTAGTAATAGAAATAATTGTGGTATCAGTAATAACACAGCGATTACAAAAGTATTGCCGATAGATATTCTATGACTAGTTACAAAATTAACTAAACCTCTATGTTTTAATAGATGGTCAACCAATTAAGTTCTCTCTTTACGAGATTCTACCACAACTTAATCTCTTTTCCTATTCGTCCTAATACCCTCATACTTTATCAACCACCTAATTTTCGATATCCTTTCTGTTATACTTCATTTCTCTATTTTTTAGGTTTCTAATTTTCCTACATTCTATGCTTCCGTTCTATAAAGAGCTTCACGTTAACAAATATTTTAATGTTAAGAATATTATTCAAATATCTATAAGACCATATTTGATATTAGCATACGTCTTTTCCGTATGTAAGCTCTTCTTGTTTGTGTCAATATGCTAAAGATAATAACATCTAAAAATTTTGCAAATTGGGTTTAGTTATTATTCCTTATCTTAATGCTCAATTCCTCATTTTCCTTCTTTCTATTTATTGGACAATACGGTTTTTTTTTGTTGGTAACAAGAATGAATTTATTATGTTTTCGATAAATTTTGAAGATTACGTGATATCATATGATCACAATCGATAAAAAATAACTTTTTTCACTCCTCTTTTCTATTATTATTATTATTAGCTAACAAGAAAAAGCTTAAAATTCCTCCAATTTGTTTTGAATTTATGTATATTTGTATATCCTGTTAGAAGCTGTCACTCAAAGGACATTGTCCGTCCACTTAACAACTTGGCTTTTATAATCAACTCGCGCTATTCGCTTACGCTATAATTATTCATTATATTACGTAGTATACTAAAAGAGTGTTTTACGTGACGTAACCTTAGTAAATTACAAGAGTTGTTTAAAGTGGTCACCATTATACGATTCACATAATTGAATACGACGTTGCTTGTTCTTAAAACATATGTGGCGTTTGTTGAGGAATTGCAGCGACACATCATTCAATTTTGACCTGCAATTCGGGAATAGTTTGAAAAGGATGAGTTTTGTACGCAACATCCTTAAGATATCCTCAAAAGAAAAAGTCAGGAGGAAATTAACTAGAAGATCGAAGAGACCACAACTCCAAAATCAGTTGTTCATGAAAACACTGATCCAAGAAAGTCATAATATTGTTGGCTGTATAAGCCGTAGCACTGTCTAGTTGAAACCACTAGCCGATCTAGCTCATCTGCAGATATAGTGTTTAAAACTGTTGCACCATCTATATGTTGCGCTCCCTGTTCGCTGTGCCATGAAAGAATATCATAAAGATTCGCCTACGTGATGTTGCACACCCCCCACTTTTTGTCCGTGCAGAGGAAACTCCTGCAGTTGATGTGAATTTTCCGTTCACCGAATGCGTGCAACTCTGTGCACTCACGTACCGATCAAGGTGGAGCCATGTCTCGTCAGACCAAAAACAAATAATCGAGTTCTTCCCATCTGGCGTTCAAGATGACAATAAACATTGACATAAAACTACCGGTTTTCCAGTGTCTGAAGGTAACAACTTGTGAACAACACGAATTCTGTACGATGCATCTTTAAATACTTGAGCAATGCTGTATCGGCAATACCAACGAAGAGATCAGCCTGGCAAGATGATAGGCGTCGCACAAACTTCTTGGAAGTAACAGAATATGCAGCTAGCAAGTCGGTCAACGTTTCTGGTTCAGCACCTTCGGAACATCATTTTTGGCTGCATCTTACAAATTCCCTGTATCTTGGAACTTGTCATACAGTCCTCAAACCCATTTTTTCTTGATGAAACTTGCAATAAGAAAAGGAAACATTCCTGCATAAGGTGGTGTCGCTTTTTAAACTGTGCACTATATGTCTCGTGGTTCAAAGTAGCTATTTAAGAAGCTGTCTTAGGCGTGATATTAGTATTCTATTTTTGCATTTTTGAGCTTGTATTTAAATTCAATACACTTACCTCACGCGTGTATCTATCACCTCGACTTTATAAAGTATTAACTTATTAAATGTATACTTTGTCACTCATTCGCTCCATGTGTTCTGCTGCACCTTATTGAAAGTTATCTAAAAAGACGACGTCTATATAATTCATTCCTGGATCCAAGGATTTTCATAGAGCAAACAATTATTTTAGAAGTTAACGGGATTCATTTGCTGAGTAAATTCTATTATATTTTTTACTATAAACATTTTTTTTAAGACTGAACGTCTAAATATAGAATGACTGATAAAATTTTTCCGTCATGTAACTTTCATTGTTTCGTTTCATTATCTTTGTTTTACTTTTATTTAATGTTATTTAAAAATTTTCTCAAACCAATAAATCCACCTATTCAGGATTTCTTCAGATTAATTAGTGGGGTTTTCCAAAAAAAATTCATTCCTTAATCTTAAAATTTTTTTTTTCTTCTTGGATCGTCATTCTGCTCTCAAATATTTCCTTCAATTCCGAAGTATACGGTTCCTTCAATATACGGTTAAAAAAAAAACAATCTGATGAAGCTGTATCCATGTTTCACTCCTTTCTAAATCAGAAGTAGCCTTTTTTTATCTTCTATTCTTTTTACTTCTATATGATTCTTTTACAGATCAGATACATCGTCTTCTTTCCTTATACTTCTTCTCGATTTTCCTTTAAATGTTAAACATTCAACCAAATGTTTCAGATTTTTAAGGAAAATTGGAATGAAACCACATTCTATACTCCCAAAAACCAAAAAACTATCAAAAATCTTCTTCAGGGTTTTTTTTCTAAAATTAAGGTATTCTGTTGAAGGTATTCTCCAATCTCATAAAATTTATATATTCCTTTACTAATCAGTGTTATCTGTTAGTTGGTGTTAAATAATTTTGATGGAATATCATGTATTTCTGATGTTTTATTTTTACTTAAATATTTATGAGCTCCATCAAATTGTGATCTCAAAACAGAATTTAATAATATTATCAACTTTTTTTACTTTGCTTGCTCCAAAACACTACTGGGCTTGATAATCTGGATTAAAAAGTAAACTAGCAGGATTGTAACGGTAACACTGAGTTTTATTAAAGCTTCCATTTGTTCTTTTTTAAATTTAAACGAGAAATGAGAAAATTGGTACTTTAGATATTTTCACCGCGATTTAAATTATGCGGTAATTACCATCTTTGAAGGTTTATGATACTCTGAGAGTGAAGGTACCGCTGATTGGAGAAATTAGAAAACCTTTCTTTTAGCGGTAGCCTTTTATGTTTCGTTGTCCTTGTAACGGTGTTTCATCTAAGGACTGTATTTTTTTGGTTTTATTTTATCGAAATGAAAAATTAATTCTAGGATTCACTTTTTTGAAGTTTTCTTCACTTTACCTGTATTTTGCTAAGAAAAACTTTTCAAATTATTATGGAGCATTGTTGGTGGTCTGATCTCCAGTTAAACTTGTTATAGAATGGACTAATAGTTCGTTGTATGGAGTAATGTCAGATCTCAGTTTCCAGTTTTACGGATGTATTAAATATGAAATGAATATTTTATTTAAATCAGAAAGCGAATTAGGTATTAATGCTACATCATCTTGTTACGTGGTTAGAACATTGTTACTGAAATTACGGTAGAAGAATAGTTTTATGCAATTTTATTTTTGTATAATTTTATCAGAGAGTAAAGAATAAAAAAGATCATTTGGTTGTAATCTGTAGTGAGAAATATTTAATTAATATACTGATGACATCTATTATTGTAAAATTTCAGGCAATAAAGTTTTAGAATTTTTTGTATTTATATTGTTACTACTAAGAAAAGAAATGATCGGTCGGGAACTATATTTTCTCACATCAAATAGAAGTAAGGACAGCAGGGGTCATCGTGTAGAAATGTTCATCTTGATTCCTGGGAAAGAAAGACTATTCAGTTCTGACAAGTCCTATCTATTAGAACGTATTTCATAAAGAACTGATTCAGTAAATTATGGTTATATAAAATAATTATAGTATGGTTATAAATAAAATAGTAATGTAAAAAATAGCGTAAAAATATTTCCGTTTTTATTTCTACAATTTTCAAATTTTATCGGTATATTTTGAGCCAACCGCTTTTAATTTTTTTTCTGATGTTTCTTGATTTTTAATAAAATAATTATTAAAATAACAAAAACTAATCAATACAAAGTTTATTTAGCAGATTTTTTTTTGTCATTCTTAAATGAATTTCATTTTGCAATTAAAATGAATGTAAAAATGTGCATTAACGTAAAACGAATTTGAAAGAAAAAAATTTTTTTTTTTTATTGAAAATTATTTGTAAAACCGTAGTTTGTTATAATCAATGTCCAATTTGAAGGATAATCTTTTCGTTCTGAGAGTAACGGATTTTTATTCCTTTTTTTTAGAGACTAATAAAAGAAGTAAAAACAACAAAGTTCTTTGATATGTATGGTGTTTGCAAATCTTGTTTTAAGGTTTTAACATTATTTCTAATTGCCCTACGGCGTAAATAATTACTTTAGATTTCAGTCTCATTAGTTTTATTTTGCCTACCTTAATTTTTCAACTGCTAAACGTAATCGCTTCGATAATGATTGGCTTACCTGACAAATAGCAGTATATTTGTTTTTCTATTTTTCAGCACGAATAAAATAAAACAATTTAAAAAATTATTTTATTTACCTTTAATTTTTATGATAATTAAATTTATTTATCCGATAACAAAATTATTAATAATTAATTGACATCTGATTTTTCCTCATGTTTTGAATTCAAATATACTATATAATTTAAGTGGTCTGTTAAAATTAGACATAAACTAATTTTTTACATTTTTAATTACATTGAATTAAAATGAAATAATCAAGTTATATACTATTAGTGCATAATTTTTTTTTTTAAATTAGTTTAAAATACTTTTATTTTCAAAAATAATAAATAAATCACAATTAAATTCATATACCAGGTCTTATATTTTAATTATTTATGTAATTTTTACCACAAAAGAAGTTATAGCAGTAGTATAGTAACAGTAATTTGTGATGTAAAATAGGAAATCTGTGATGACTATGTAAATACTTGGGTCAGTAACAGAATTTTAATTTCACTTTATTGATTACTGAGATCATTACCTGGTATACATTATCGTGTAGCTGGTATTTGTAGTAATATTAGTATTATTTTTATCCTGTAATCTACTTTTCCCAAACGAGATGAGAGTTTAAATGTAAAGTATATGAATACAGTTTGTAGTTTGTAAAATACTGGAGTTGCATCAACACAGTTTCAAAAAGGCAACAATGTAACAAGCACGACTAATAGACCCGGGATCTCTCGTTTCTGAGAAAATGTTAGTTTTGAAAATTAATCAGCTTATTTAAAATAAATGTACGAATTTAAACCTTTTCGTAAACATTTAGAAAAATTTGATATTGCTGTTAGAATATATGATACGATTAAATGATACGTTTTTGTTTTAGAAGGCGAAAAATTGTTTTTATCGGCTGTAAAGGATAATTTTATCCTAATTCAAATAAAGAAATATAAGATTTATAAAAAAAATTCTATCGACAAAGTTTAAAGAATTTTTTTTTAAATTTTAGTTTAAAAAAAGTTCTAGTTTGAAGTAATTAATATCCGACCGCCATTATTTTTAGTAAAATTATTTAAATTCTGATGCACATAATATGAAACCGATTCTGGAAAAATGAGTTGTGCATAGCCTAATGTTCTTAATTGTATTGATATAAAATGCGGGAATATTTATATTCTAATAGAAATTTAAAATAATTTTTTTATCTTTGATGTTTGAAATTTATTTTTCCATCCTAAAAATATCATTAAGTAATTTATTATTGGTAAGTTGCCTAAAAGAGAAAAAAATACATTATATTGATTTTCAAAAAGTAAACATCAAACGATCCTTGTTGCGCATGATGTAACTGACTGAAATTAAATTCATGCTAAAAACATTTTCTTTTTTTTTTTAATATATCAATAATTATTTCAGGCGTATATCTCCTGAAATCCCCTTTCAGATGTATCTGCAAAAAAAATAAAGGTTTTAAGGAAGAAAGACAATTATCAATATAGTCTAGGCAACTACCGTAGGATGAGTCACTCTGTATCTACCGGGCTGGTCTAGTGGTTAACGCGACATTGCAAATCAGCTGATTTCGAAGTCGAGAGTTCTAAGGTTCAAATCCT
>JAAAKQ030057990.1:3664-15946 GCA_010016005.3 Zanna intricata
TAAAATGAAGAATGAAAAACTAATGATGGAATTGAAATTAAGTATTTAAATTTAAATAATGAGGCTAGAAAAATAGAGAAAGTTTTTTCTAGGTATGTAATAAAAATTTTAAAATTATTACTTGTTTTAAATGTTTTTGGAAGATTTTACTTGAAATCAGTGCAAACCCACCAATTCAGAAAACTAGGATTGTATTCTACAAGCTTTCTAGAATCTTGTACTCTGGGTCCCATTTACAAGTCTTCCGTAACATACTTAGCAACACGCATTCTGCCTAGAACTTCAAGGGGGTGTAATATAGCTTCATGGTACTCTATTATTTACAAACAAAGGAAATATCTACCTACTGCCTACACATCCTGACAAGCTAGTAGATATTGTGGAATGGAGGCTTCTAGTGGCCAAGCCAATAATACTTTATTAATTCATAATTTTTTAATAAATTTCAATTATTTAAGAATTGTATTGAGCAATTATATCTTTTTCATTGACCTTTTTACAAATATAAATTGACAATCATCTGAAAAATGGATTCATCAACAAGCCAGTTTCATAATATTTATTCTTTAAAACATCATCAATACCACACAGCAAAATCCATAAAAACTTTAACAATTACAAAGTTTATTTACAGAGAAATCTGATCGGATAATTTACAACTTTAAATTTGTTCTATGAAAACCAATTTTTTAAGTTTTAATTTTTTTTTTTTAAAGAAATTTTAAAAACTGGAAAAATGGCTAACTCAGAGAAGTCTGTAATCATTAAATAGTAAGTGACTAAAGTTATCTGTTACATAAGTATTTTAGTGTTATCAGTTTCAAATTTCTTTTTAAACAACAATACCTTTGAAATTGGCTCGCTCAAGGAAAATAACACAATTTTAACTTCTCTTTAAACATCATATGTCACAAAAAATTTAGAGAAAAGAACAATAATAGATGTTTTGTTTTAACACGTTCAAAACAAGTAAGTACAAATGATGTTTAAAAAAATGTATTCCCACAGTAGACTTATTAAAGTAAAACATAGACATGTATTATTCAAACTAAGTAAGAGTAAGCTAGTTTAAAAGCAATGGTACAGAAATTTTCATTTTGTAATTTTCAGTAATTACAAAATTAATTCTTTATTCAAAATTAATTAATTTAATTCTTTAAGTTAAGAACCTTTTACTGAATAAATAGATATCCTTTGTAGTAAAAAAAAAAAAAAAAAAGACATAAGTTTGATGATAAACACAGTAAAATGCCTGAAGAAACTAACTATATTATTTTTTACTTAATAAAATGAAATTAAACAAATTCTTATTATGCCAAATTAATAATTAGACATATGTTCTTATAATATATGTATGTTTTATTGACAAAATTCTACTGCAAATGAGAGTCTCGAAAGCACAATCTTGGACAGTTTCCTATTCAAAACTTATATGAAAAGTGATTTAAGGAATATTCACCTTCATTAGATTAACAGAAATATATTAAAAAATTTATAAGTAACATTTTCAACATTTTTTTTCTATATATTTTTCCTTTCCAACAAAAGTTTTTTTTTTTTTTATAAAATTTTTTTCTTTATGTATAATTCAGAAAAAAAAATTGTTTAAATATAAATACTGGATACATGAAATATAAAAATTTGGACACTGAATTAACAAATCCTACACTTACAGATATATTAAATATAAAAAGAAAAAAAAAAGCGTACCTTAGTTTCTTTTTTATGTTCAGCAGTATGCAAATGGTTAAGGTAATCTTTTGCTGTTCTTGGAAATACATTACAAATGCGACACCAATGAATTTCTGGATCGTAATGGACATAGTTATACTGCACTTTATTGGATGTAGATGACTGGTGAGAAGATGTTGCAGTCGGTGTTGCCATAGCGTCTTTAGAAATATCTGTAACTGCCTTATCACTAACAGATTTCAGACAAATATCACTGGAATTATCAGATATAGACTGTAATGGTTTTGGTGATGGTGTTCTAGATCTTGTACGACGTTTTTTCTCAGGTGGAATGGTTTCTGAATCATGATGCCTTTTAGGTGGTGGTGACAAAGATTTCTTTTTCCGATGAAGTTCCTGTTCCATAGATAATGATGGTGGCATCATTGAATGATCTTTTGAAAGTTTCTGTTATAAAAACCAAAATGAAGTTAGAAAAAATATATAATGCAATTTCTTTCTTCCTAATTAACTCAAAAGTATAAAAAATATTATAATGTATTTTTTTTTTAAAAAAAGTAAAAAAAAAATAAGTAAAAAGAAAAATGCGAGTTTTGACAAAAATTCTAGTTAGTTAAACTAATTATTAATTAATAAGTAGTTTTCCATTTAATTTTTAAGAAAAGCTTTTTCTAATACAAATGAATGACCTAACACACAAATAAAAATTTACTTTCAACCAATAAGAACAAAAAAATAAATGTTGAGCAACCAATAAAAACAAGAAAATTAGAAAGATTACATAATAATTTAGTTTAAACTTATTACAAATGTATGCAATTGAAGAAGTCGCAAACTTTTCTTAAAAACATAATGAACAAAAATGTTCCATTACTAATAAATAGCACTAATTTTTCCTAATTTGCCGGTCTTTTTAAAATATATTTTCCTTTAAAATAACAATCAAGTTATAAGTTATTCTTTATTTTTCGTTAATAAAATGTTTTATAAACTTTTCACAACATTTAAACAATGGGAACATATATACATACAATATATCACAGAAAAAAAATATTCAAAACAAAAATATACATATATTCAAAAAAAATGTTATATTTTAAATCATTAATAATGATTAAAAGTAGTAATAATAATAATAATAATAAAAATAATAATCAGTAAAAACTTACCTCTTAACTGATGTGTAAAATGGTGACAAATAACAGCGGTATGTTTTATTTTTTCGATTTCAAAATTTCTTGGGTGTCGAAGTTATGGTTTTTAGGAATAACTTATTACCCATAACCTCAAATTTTCATTAAAAAAAAATGTAAAATACACAATACCTATGTGTGCATATGCACACACAGATACACACATTTAATAATTTTATAAAGTAAAAAAAAATATACTTGCATAAACAAAATAAATTAAAAAATTTCACTAACAGCTTACAGTGAATTCTCAGTTATCAATAGTTTTAGGAACTGCCTAAAACCACTTAGATGTTTCTCCTAACAAAAAAAAAATATATAAAAAAAGAAAATGTGGAAACTAAGAAAAAAAAAAGAGAAAAAGGAGTATTTTTGTAACAAAAATTATATGAAGTGTCTGTAGTCCAACATAGCCCAGGAATTTGCAATGAAATAAGTTTATTACAAACCAAAGGTTTAAAAAATGTCATAAATAAATAGAAAAAACTTATTTCATAAAAAAATTTTTGAAAAACGCAAGCGGACCCTAACAAATAATTATGATTTCTAAACTTTATTTAAAATAAAAGATATTTCTTTCAATGAACTTTAATGTTTCTTGTTACTCCTGTCTTTCTTGAGATAAATTATCTTATCCAATCCAACACTTTCTAACTGAAACATATTAGACTGTAAGAGCCAATGTGAGTAGGGGAATTAACACGTTTTTGAAGTAATTTCTATTTTTAACTTAGACTTTTGAAGTGATACAGTGTAAATTTTAATGAACTGTTGTTTTTGTTTTATAAATGCAGGTAGACATACTTCTTTTTATTGTTTTTATTAATTTTCTTTTATTTAAATTCATCTTTACCACATCCCTGTATCTACTAATTTTGACTGCTTAACCATTAAATTGTGCATATATTTTTAGATATTTCTTCTTTGTAAGTAGTTTTTGAGAATAATCTATTTACAAATTTTTAAAAAATGTAATTCAACATTAATACATTTAAAGCTTAGAGAAGAGTACTATGAAATTTACTAATTTTTAAAACTTATTACACACAAAAATGACATACAACAAATTTTTTAATTTATTATTTTCTGTTAAAACATTTCATTAATTTTTTCTGTAATTTCAAATTACCTACAGTTTCACAGTTGAAAAATTAGACAAGCAACCAACTGGCAATCAAAAGTTGGCTGCATCTTTAATAGCCATAAAGCAATAACATTTTGAAACTCCTAAAAGACAAATAATAAAACAAAAATTACTTATTAAATATATAATAACCGTTGGAATAACTTCTACAAGTACGATTTTTAATTAAGGGCCATTTCGCACTTAATTTACTGAAACTTTTTTAAGTCTGAATTTTTTTCTTATATAGGAAACAAGCTTGTAATATATAACAAAACTTATATATATAAAATTAATTTTGTTTTCACTAAATAAAGAAATATCTGTTTAAATAAAAATGTATACATAAAAACAGAAATCTAAATTTAAAAATCTAACACTATTACAGAGCCAAAATAAAGTATTCCTTTAACTAATAATTTTAATACAGGTGTGATATTATAACTAATTAGATGTGAAAGTTATTTCTCAAACAGACCTTGCAATAATTTTTTTAATATTTTTTGAGAGAATTGATTGATCATCAAAAGTCTTCGGATATTTATAGATCATTTTTCATATCACTTAATGTAATATAATGGGTTTTTTAATATGCCATAAATAAAAGTAATTCTACGTAATAGTTCACTTATGCAGAAGATGACATATTTAAAAATCATGCTCTCAAAACTATTCGAGACTGCTATAATTTACATTTTAGATAGATAACACATACTCTCCAATATAAAATATTATCTTTGTCAGTTATTTCACTCAGTTTTTTTTATGATTTCTAAAATATTTTACAAAATCTGTTTTCTTCATTCATAACCGTGGCTCTTAATTTCAACTACATATTATAATCATTTCTATATTAGTTATATCACTAAATTTACCATATATTGAGAGCTACTTATTATTAAAAATGAACATTCACATAAAATAAATCTATATGATTTTTAATCACATATTTGTCTGATAAATAAATGTACTGGTAGATTAACATATTTTTCATAATTGTTAAACGCTTATTTAAAGTGACATTAAAAATATTGAAAATGTAGTTACTAAAACCCCACTTCATGGAGAATTTGTTTTCATTACTAATTCCCATAAATTAAAATTTCTAAGAAGAAAGTCAAACACAACAATGAGATTACTTTTCTTATTATATTGTTGAGAAATTATTGTAACTACCTCAGCCACAATACAATCACAATAAGGAAAAATTCATTATCACTAAGTTGACAACTCTAAAGGACAATAAAATGAAGAATATATAATTTTTTTTTTTGGTAGTTCTGTGGCAATTGTTAATTGGTTTTTAGAATAACAAAACAAAAAAATATCTATTGGAACAGATTTTGATTATCTGATTAAAAATAATATAAAATGGATATCACAGTAAAACTAATATTACATAAAATGCAACAAAGCAAAGAAATGGCCGAGTTGTACTTTACTTTAATTATAGTTACCTGACTATCTTGCATATTATCAGCAACTTTTGAAGGTGAATTTCCATGAGTTACTGATGACATTGATAAGCCAGATGATGTTTTTGTCGGTGTGCTTGTCTTTTTTTCTGATGGCTTGGATGAATCTTCATCATCAGATAGTAAATCCTTATCATCACCAATAATTCCAGTTAACATATCTATCACATTTGTGATAGCTTTCAATTTATTCTGTATCTCAGCCTAATATTGCAAATGGGAAAAATAATAAATTAATATCTCCATTTAAACAGTTAAAAGAGTGCATGCAATACTAACAGGTTCTGCGGTAAAATAATAATAAATGGACAAATAAAAAGAAACAAAAAATAAATTTCCAGCTCCAAATAAAACTGAAGTAATATAGTACAAAGTGCAGTAATGTAGTACATAAAATGATTAAGAGGAAGTTAGATAAACTTTTGATGGGATGTTATAGACAAATGAAAATCAATCTCCAAGACTTAGGATTTGAAGAAAAAAAAATTTTAACAACTTTAAGAAAGGCAAAACTGAAGTAAGTGCTGAATTTAATAGCACTGATATCTTTTTAAATTCACTTTTAATTTATGTACAATAAAATTTGTTTTAGTGTATGGATTGTAAATGAGTAAATAACTAAAAGGAGTTGCGATATGATTTAAGTAGATGGTAACTTTAAGTAAATTTTTTTCTGGTAGAAAATTGCTCAATATTTAATAAAAAAAAGTTTTTAATGAAATCTAAACGTGAACAATATGTTATACAAAAAAAAGTAAATGTTAAGTACAGGATATTCTAGAAAGTCTATAATTTCAGTTAACTGAAATAGTCATTATGATTTAAACATTTGAAAAAAAAGCAGATTATTTAACATAATCTCAATGTAGAGTGATGAAGATCGACTTTGAATTTGATGAAAACATGAAAATTAGAAATTTCCCTAATACAGTTAAAAGGTTCCCTAATACTAGCTTCATTCTGAAATGAAACTAGTAAAATTGTAATGAATGGATGATCTTAAGTTAAAATGTGAAAAAGTAATCAATAGAAAAAAGAAATAGGACTAATAGGAAGAAAATATGAGAATAATATACTATTTTAGGTGATGTTTGTAGTTTATTAGAAAAGTACACAAGAAAATTAAGAAGTTCAAGAATTTATACAGAAGTTAAAAGAGGCTATAACCAAAAGGAATATTATGACACAAAAAGTAAAAAACAGAGATACTTTGTAATAGAACATATTATTGTTAATGTGAAGTTATTAATAATGCAAGGCAAAAACTGGATTCTCGAGTAGGTAGAAAAACCAAAAGATCAGAACATTGGAGATACTGAAAAATATACATAAAAGAAGCAGATGGATGGCAAGACGGGAAGAATGATAATTGTGCGCAGAAGCTGCAGTAAATAAAGCACCAGAATAGACCACCTCTACAAATGGAGAAATATATAAAGTGGATTTTTTTTTGTCTTCAGTCAATTGACTGGTTTGATGCATCTCCCCAAGTTGCTTCAAAAATTTATTTATTTTTTTTCTGTTTAGTCTCTGGAACAACAAGGTATTACTTCAGAGGATGATATATATGAATTGAATGAAGTGTAGTCTTGTACAATCTCAAGTTGATCAATCCTATTTTTATATTTAGTGGTCCGTCTACATTATTTCTACTACATTTCATTACTTTCATTTTGTTCTTGTTTATTTTCATACGGTAGTTCTTGCATAGCGTTTCATCTATGCCATTCATTTTTTTTCTAAATTTTTTTTTTCTCGGCTAGAATAACTATATCATCAGCAAATCATAGCATCTACATCTTTTCACCTTGCACTGTTACTCCAGATATAAATTGTTCTTTATCATCATTAACTGCTACTTCTATTTAAATATTAAAAAGTAACGAGGATAGGAAATATCCTTGTCGGACTACCTTTTTTATTACCGCTTCTTTGTTATATTCTTCAATTATTACTATTATTACTGCAGTTTGGTTCCTATAAATGTTAGCAATTGTTCTTCTAGCTCAATACTTGAACCCTAAATTTTTTAAAATGCTCGACATTTTATTCCAGTATACGTTATCAAATCCATTTTCTAAGTCTATAAATGCCATGTATGTTAATTTTCCTTCTACTATTAATCTGAGTGCTAAAATTGCTTCCCTTGTTCCTATACTTTTCGTGAAACCAAATTGGTCTCCTAATACTTCTTCCATTCTCCTCTCAATTCTTCTGTACAGAATTGTAGTTAAGATTTTTTACGCATGAGTAGTTAAGCTAACTGTTCTGTATTCTTCACATTTGTTCCTGCTTTCTTTGGTACCATAACAATAACACTGTTTTTTATATCTGATGGAACTTCCCCTTTCACGTAAATATTACACATCAGTTTGTATAATCTATCACTTCCTCACCTGCACTGTGCAATAATTCTGCAGGTATCCTGTCTATCCCAGGAGCATTGAGTCTGCCATTCAAACCTTTTAATGATCTATTAAATTCAGATCTCCCTTCGACTTCCTCTATAACATCAGTTTTTAATTTATCCCCCCCCCCCCCTGACCGTATATCTCTTCAATATATTCCACCCACCTATTGATCTTTTCTTTACCATCTTTATTTAACACATTTTTAGATCTCAATTTATGTATCACAAAATTCTCCTTAATTTTCCTGTACCCTCTTGTCATGATCATTTCATTTCATGATCATTCCACCAATGATCATTTCTCTTTCTACTTCTGAAAACTTTAATCCACCCTCCTTTCGCTAATTAATTTAACCTTATCAATTTTACTCAAACCTCTTGTGATGTCCTCCTCAAAATTCTTCTTTACCTCCTCTTTGTCAAGCTTCTCTAAATTCCACTGATTCATCTACATCTTTTCGTCAGGTTTTTAAACTCCAATCTACACTTCATTATCACTAAATTATGGTCGCTATCAATGTCTGCTCCAGAATATGCTTTGCAGTCGAGGAGATGATTTCAAATCTCTGTTTAACCATGATATAATCTATCTGATTCCTTGCAGAATCACTAGGTTTTTTCCATGTGTGTATTCTTCTACTATGATTTCTAAACTATTTCTGGGTGTTGGCAATTACTAAATTATACTTTGTGCAAAACTCAATAAGTCAATCCCTTCTTTCATTCCTTTTTCCCCCAGCCCGTATTCAACCACAATATTTCCTTCCTTGCCTTTTCGGATACTTGCATTCCAATCTCCAACTATTATTAAATTTTCATCCCCTTTTATGTTTTTAATTGCTTCATCAATTTCTTCACACTCTACATCATCATCACGGGCACCTGTAGCCAGTCGTTGGCTTAGGTTTTGATTTTATCTTCATTACAGTGATTCTATTGCTAAGCTTTTTGAAATACTCTACTCTCTTCCCTACCATCTATTTCATAATGAAACCTACTCCTGCCCACCTTTTAGTTGAAGCTGAGTTAATTATTCTAAAATCAACTGACTAAAATTTATTTTTCTCTTCTCAACAACCTTTTTAACAGACAAGGGTTTGTACAGTCAAAGGTTTAAATTTAAGGTAAGTATTCCATTTAAAGTGCTATAAGACAAACCTAATGACACAGCAAATTGTCTTATGAATATTATGGACAATGCAGGAATGATGCTCTTGTCTGATTCAAGTGAAGACGAATTGAAAAGGCAGTAGATTTCTTTTAATGATTAAAAGAAAATGGAATTCTGGAGCCCATATGAGAACAAATGATTGAAGAAGGTCCAAATGTACTTTACTTTTTAACAACAGTAAAGTACAACAAAAATAACTAAGTCAAACAAACCTAGATTAAACTGGCAAGGCAACACAATTATAATAGCAAGGTGGGATTAGATTTGTAATAGTGGAAACATTTCAAGGTAGGTTAAAATTAACATATAAAAAGATTATGTAAATAAAAACTATGTAAAGGAAATATTGTGGAGTGATGGTAAATTACAATGATTACAATAAATGGTTATTTAAATAAGAATAATTATAACTGTACAAAAATATAGAAAAGTATTACCAGAGAATAGAGGAAAATTTATCAGTTTCATATAAAGTGTATAGTCACTGAAATTTACAATCTTACTCATACACACAAATCAGATGTCATACAGACATGTATATAATTATATATAATCATATCAATTCGTAAAATGGTTATATAAACAACCATATTCATAAGTACACAATAAACATTCAGTAAAATCATAAGTCACAAGGATAAGAGAGCCAGAAAAAGGTAAAAGTTCAAATGCTTAGATCATAAAAATTAATGCCAAACTATACTTGCCTGCAATTTTGCATTTTCCTTTAATATTTTCTCATTTTCATTTGAATTATCTTCAAGCAATTCACTTTTCTGTTTTTTCAACAGATCAAGGTCATGTTTTAACACATCAGATTTTTTAATGTATTCGCTTCGTTGTTTTGATAATGTCAACTTCTGATTTTTCAATTCCATTTGAACAGCTATAAAAAAAAAATACAAACAACATAACAACTATGTATCTTTATAAATAAAAAAAAATAAAAATAAAGTATATTGCATAGGTTTACTGTATGTGCTTACACTTTTATTTTGAATGCAGTGCTTCTTGGAAAAATGCAGCGAAGTAGCAAACTGCATTTGCTACTTTGTTGCTATATTAGTATGCTTAGTTATTTTGTGTACTAAAAACAGTACATTGTTTATGTTAACATTAATTATATTCATTTCCTGACATTTTATTAAAAAAAAACTATTATAGACATAAGTTTCTTGAAATGTTATAAAAATAAATAAGTATAGAATAAGTATTAATGTAGACAACATACTCTTTAGGGCACACAATACAATTTATTACACAACTGTTTTGGAATTTATTTACTGAACTTCAGGTACCAGCTTCAGCACACCAAAATGAAAAAAAAAAACAAATTGATATTGACGCGAGTCCTATTTTGGTTTGTTTTCCTTCTGGATGCCATTTTGTAATTTAAAAAAAAAAACTATTTCTCAGCAACAGGTAAAGCTACTTTAACTAAATTAAAAAAAAAAAATTTTAATTACGTTATCTTCAGAAATTTCAAAATGGTGGCCATCTTAATTTTTTAATCCTGAACATCTTTCTAATTTATTGTATGATCAAATTTTTACTTATTACATAATTTATTATTAATTTTATTTTCAACAAAATCACACATCATTTGTAAAAATGTGTTGACAAACAGTCAAGTTATTACAGACAATTAACCCGACAGTACACTTTTACACTGTAATGCAAACTGATTGTTAATTTACAATTATTATTTGTTATTAATAATTTTTATTACATTCAGTAGAGGAATAAATACAGGCAAAGAATTATTGCAATAATTCGAGACTTAATTGATCTACTGGGGCAGGCAATGGCTTAAACAGTCAGATAATCAAGTCACACCTACTAATGAGGTCCCACCCAACATTTTTCCTCAACTCTGAGTCGAGATATGAATGAACATTGATTCTCTCTATATTATGACATGGTAAGAAAAACACATTTAGCCCCTAGTAATTTAAATAAGTAACTAGGGGGCGAATCCCCCTAGTAATTATGTATTTCTGTCTTGTGACTGAAATATTATTTAACATATTTATTTCTTTAACTTGGTAATTCAATTTTATACAAAAAAGAAAAAAGAATATTAACAGATAAAGATCTTTATTAACTTTATTATGAATAGATAAATGAAATTTAACTACTAATCTGAGTGAACACTGCTTATGCAATCATATCATTTTCCAATTAATTATATATTTCAAAAAATTAAAAACATTAGACAATAAAAAATTATAAGAAGATGAACTTTAAAAAAATAATATAAAATGTTTAATAAAAGCTGAGAATAAAGTAAAAAAATAATAGTTTTTTATTCGAATTCTGTTATGAGCGCTGAATTAAAAACAATCTATGATCATTTTATTTACTCTAATTTCACACAAAGTTTTTTAACTTAATTTTACGTTGTTTATTTCATTTTTGTTTAAAAAATGAACAGCCTTATAAAATTCTATCTATATGAAAAAAGCAGTTTCCTAAAAAGAAAAGTAACAAACCAGTATCTTAGTAAAAAGAAAACAGAGCACTAGAATTTAATATAAAGTGACCTATGGGAAGGTAAGAAAATCATTGTATGAGTTAAGGCCTCTGAAATAAAGAAATAAATATTACTTTTTTTAATGTATTTCAATCAAAATTAGAAATAAAAATGCTAAGGTTTGATAAGGGGCACCACGCTAAGGTTCTCTAGAATGTGGAAAGATATTTTTATTCAAACTTTTTCTGCTACTTTTTTTAATTTTCAAATGAAAATACTTTTACTATCAGAATGAGATCAGATTAGTACATCATATGGTTTAATAACTCAATATTAAGTAACAATAACAATGAAAATTGTTATTGAAAATTAAAAGAAAAATATTTTTTTATTTAGAAAACATCCCCCAATTAAGTTACATGAAGACAACTTCAAAGAACATCAGGACTTATACAAAAAATTTTTAAAAATCAACAAAATTAGTCCACTTGGCCAAGGAAAACGTACATAAATAGAAAAAGAAACTATTTATTGAAGCCAGTCGACAAAAGCCTGCAAACTATTAAAAAAAAATTATTTTTTTTTGTTAATCTTCAGTCATTTGACTGGTTTGATGCAGCTCTCCAAGATTCACTATCTAGTGCCAGTTGTTTCATTTCAGTATACAGCCTACATCCCTAACAATTTGTTTTACATATTCCAACTGTTGCCTGCCTGCACAATTTTTCCCATCTACCTGTCCCTC
>JAAAKQ030058001.1:0-15946 GCA_010016005.3 Zanna intricata
CTTAGTCGTGCGTGGTCAGAATTCGACTACCGTGTTGATATCTGTCGTGTTGCAAATGGTGCACACATTGAACATCTATCAATATTTTCAATAAAAAGTTAAAGAATTCTTCTAATAATCATGTAAGTAATCATCTAAACTTTTAAATAATAAATTTTCTATAAGCTATCCAAACTGTCTATTTCATTTGCAATCACTCTGTATATAAGAAATTCCTGTACTTTTCCATTGATGGGGCACCTCTGTCATAATTTTCTTCTTTCTTACTGCAACATTACGACAGTGTTCATTATTTAATTTTCTCTTCTTTGTTTATTTAGTGATTTATTCATAACAGTATTATTATTTTGGATTTTATGAGTTTATATATTAGTTTTGCTATTAATTTAATTTGTATTAATGCAATAAAGATAACCATTTCCGACTGTGATATCAAAGAACAGGTCCCAAAACAATAATGTATCAGTTCAGTCTGGCTTTAACAATTGCTATGTACAGTAGTGTACTATTTTTAGGCATATGAATTTAACTTCTTTAATTAATTAAGTCTAGTTAATTAATTTTCAGTCATGGAACTCTGGGATTTGTTCACTAAAGAAGAAAATACAATCATATTTTTACAAGATCGTGGAATCTTCTTCCTAGATCTTGCATTTGAAAAAAGAGGAATGAAATGATGCAGCGCTTCAGAAATAGAAATCAGCGGTTGCAACCATGTATCTTGCCACACCAAAGTGTAAATGTAGATAAGTAATTGATTGAAGAAATTGATATGGTATTGTACTCAGAACTCACTCATAACTTTTCTTACAGCTATTACCTTCATTTACATATGAAATGAAGAGATGACCTCCATTTCAATAACAGTAAGTCTCATGGGATGGTTGTAGACTGAAATGACAACTATATGAGAGGAGTTTGCATTGAAACGTTAATCTGATGCCTTTCAGTTAAAATTAATATTGATGGTCCTTCATAATCAATGTAGATGAAAAAAGAAGTTAAAGAAAGTTTACCGATGCAAAAATAATTCAGGATGTATGCTTCTCCAACTATAGATATTTAGAATGCTGTCTTGTGAAACAAAACAATGGTTTCAATTCTGATAGTGCTGGACAGGACTCTCTACAATTATGAATGATATTAAAAATAATATTAAGATTGGATCTGTTATTTAGAGCAACTAATGGCATTCATACTGCATCACATATCTGGAAGCTGTACTTTCTGGATCCAGAGAATAGTCCACATACACGAACTATTGAAAGCTTGTGAGGAAACCTAAAATAGTCAAAGAGAAAGCACTTAGGAACGTTGAAACATCACTTAGAGTCAGTCATATGTCGTTCATTTCCAGCTGCCTCAGAACATGACTGGCAAAGTCTTTTGATGAGATTCTAGATGTAATAAAAAACTTCTGGCTGTCAAAAATGAAAATACAACATAAGTAAACAGTGCCGTTTATTTATATTACTATTATTAAATACAAAGCTTTCAATATAAATTATTACATGGTAGAATAGAGTGGTACTCTTTTGATTAAAAGTACTATTTGACTATTACATGTTTTTTATTGTATGGGAATTTAGTTATTTTATTTTTATGAGAATTAATTATAGTATGGATTGAGCTATTTTTTTCTTTTTTTAGACTAGTTTTTCAGTTTCCTATTTTCATATTTATAATAAAATAAAAAATAACATTGTACTAAAATAAGTGTCATTAAGATGAATGCTAACTCATTTTCCAGTTTGTTGTTCAGAGAGTTAATTGTATGAATGAATATTTGTATTATCTGTATATATATATATAGAAATTAAATAATATTGCTTTTATTGTAATTAATTAAAAATTCATATTATCACTACCATATGGTTAAAACAAAACATGATGGTATGTTTTGCACGATCTGAAATCAGTACATTATAAAAATAAAATTATGTCTTGTTAAAAATTTACACAATTAATTACATTTACATTCACTACTACTGAGAGGCAAAACAGCAAACTAAAATTACAATTCATTTTGTTTGTTGGTTATATTTATATTTATATAAATATAAATATATATGTTCAAATATAATGATAATAATAAATTAAAGTGGTACTGAATATAAATCACACAACCTTAATTACAAATTTACTATACCATTTTAGGAAACTAAAACAGATTATTTTCTGATATCTATACATGTACAGTAACTAGAATTATATATTTAAAACACATAAATAATACATTGATAAAATCAGTGCTTAAATGTGTTATTATAGCAAATAAAACAACCGAGAAGTCAATATAATTGACAGTTGTGTACAGTTGTAATTTTATTTACAATTCTTTGAAGGAATGTAGCATAATTAATATTTGTTATTATAAAATATATAGTAGTAATTATTTTTATTTGTAAAACATACATTCATAATATTATGATAACAACTTAGAATTATTTGCAAAGAACTAATTGTTTAAGTTGTATAGGAAGTAATAATAATAATAATAATAACAATTTTAACCCTGGACTAACTTAACCCTATGTCCAAGCAATAACATCTACACACACATCCGGGGCGGGCAAAACAACAACATGATACTTCAGTACTTTCATTTATATCAACCAACAGGGTAATGGTTATGATCAGCAGTTCCCCTGTGGTGGAGTTTGAGATTAGCGGTCCCAGGATTGAGCTGGTTGCGTTTGTGTTTCTCGAGTTTGCTGTTTGCGGCCGGGGGTAAAAGACATGACAGTGAACTTTTGTACCGACGCTGGGTGGAATATGGACAGGGTATTCCACCCAGTATATGGACAATACTTATCCATCCTCTAGGTTGAGGTGCCAGTTTGAGTGGTCTGTTGTGAGCTTAGCTCTACTAAAGTCTTGCACCGTTCAGTGTGAATCAGTCTCTTCGGTCCTTACCAAGGATTGTTCTATGGATAAGTGTATAAGAGTCCTTACTGCTACATACGAACCATGAAATATCGGTATCATGGGTCAGGCAGTACCGACCCGGATTAAATTTGTGGATGGCGGCTGACTGGTAGGATCAATGCTAAGAGGACGTCCAACATCCCTGCAAGATAAGTCTTTTGTGATAGCCTGAGATATCACAGTAGCCGCTGGATGCCCTGCAAAGAAATAAGGAAGACTGCAATGGGATTGATAGTTGAAAATGTCAACGATTTATATCAACAAGGCTGATTAAGGCGAAGAAGATTGGACTGTTAGACACTTAAGTTTCACCACACAGAACTCTAAATACCTCGAAGAGGTTGTTGTGTACAGAGACTTACTGAAGTGCATCGAAGAGGAGATCGTCGAGGAACTGAATGAACAAGGAGTTAGAGTATTTTGATGCACAATGCACCGGAAAAGTTTTACCCTCCGTGTGGCGTGTTTTGATATTTAACAAGCCAGAGAATCCGGAAAAGGTAGAGGCTGATCTTGATAGAGGCTGACCATTCGATCATCCCTACACCTCTGCAATGCATTGAATGTCAGAGGTTTGGACATACAGTGGCACGTTGCACGTTGCAAAGACAAATCTGTGTGGAGAAGCATGTATCCAAACAATCCATGCAGAGTTCCACCTGTCTGCGTCAACTGACACGGGAAGATCGAGAAACTGTCCAATGTATAGAGAGGAGGTAGTAATCCAGGAAATCAAGACAATTCAAAAAGTAAACTACTTCGAAGCAAGGAAAATCATTATAAATTGATCACCAGAGTTAATGTTGTGTGCACAGGCTGCATCAACTCCTCAACCTCAGTCAAAGTGAAGGATATGATTGCAAAGCTAGCACCAGCATTAGCAAGTGTGCTAGAACATTGTTAATTAGGAAACTGAACAAATTAGGAAATTGTCCAGCTACAGAAAACATTCCAAAACATTAGAAGTAGGTAACAGCTGTTCAATAAAAGAATTCATCTCCTTTAAGTAATGAACCTTTAACCACTTCCAAAGTGAAGGACTGTGAAAGCAGAATAGACAAGAAGCCTGAAGCCGAAATGGAAATTGTAAAAATACCCATACAGGGAAAAGAGAAAATAGAAATAAAAATATTGTTAAAAAAGATTTAACTAAAATAAAAATCGAGCCTTCAAGCATGGATATCTTTAAGAGAGAGGGTAAAAATTTCAGCCATCCACAAGCATTAGTATGGAGTGCATAGAGTCTTAGACTCAAATGCCCTACTGATCGTGGCATCTGAGCTGGTATCATCCAATGCCGGTAGCAAGGGATCCTTTGTAGTTTACTGCAGAGGTTCAAATGATTCCATCTCCAAGGCTTAGATACTTTGGAGTTTGACATCAAGGCCTTTACAAAGAAGGGAAAGAGGAGCAAAAAAGTATGTCAGGGAAAACGTAGGTGATAAAATTCAAGAAGAGATTGTGTGTGTGAAGAATTTTTAATAAAAGTTGTATCTTTTAATTTTTGCATGACATTATAATTATAATTTTGTATATGGTTTTTAAAAGTTTTTGAACATCTTTCATTAGAAGTGATTTGTCTGATATTAAATGACAGGGACCCTTTACACCCTTCATTTTATGTTTAAGAGTTTTTCCAATGTATCTTTTAATTTTTATGTGACATTGAAATTTTTTTTTTATAGTTTTTGACAAAATTTTGTAAGAAATAGTTACAAAGTTTTTAATATACCAAGGGTGGTGTTTACACCCATGTTTTTTGGGGTTTCATAATTTTTGACAAGTCTATTTGTAGATGGTCTTTTTGACAAGACTAGTCTCTGATTATGTTGCTAGTTGTCTTTTAGCCGGCCCTGGGATACGAGTAGTAGTGTCTTGGCCTTTCATCCAGAAGTCCCAGGTTTGAATCCCGGTCACGCATAACATTTTCACATGCTACAAATCATTCACTTCATCCTCTGAATACCTAACGGTAGTCCCAGATGTAAATAAACAAAAAAGTGTTTTATATCATTAAAAACATTTCTTTTTGTATAGAATGGAGCTAATTATTGCAGCAGTCATGCCCCTAAAACTTCAACAACAAAAAAATAAATAAAAATATTAATTTTGATGATAAAAATGTTATATATATATTTTTTTTTTTTTAAAACTAGATATCTTTTTTATTTGTTTCAACAATAAAGGGTATTTATTTTCCAGATTTCTAGAAAGTTTAAATATAGAAGTAAAGTGATGCAGCCCTAGAAAAAAATTTGTAAATTTTATTGAAAATTGAAAAGAAAATCAGTTGAGATGGCAATTTGTTAATTAATTTATACACTAAACTAACTACAAGCTATGACTGAAGAGCTACCCTCATTTTTTGTGTAGTGGTAAGTCATGAATTGCATAACATGTTCAAAATACCAAAACCTTATCAGGTTTTGAGTCTAGAAGTTGGATAATAATCTGGGTGTGTTTCCCTGAGAAAAAAAATTATGTAAGTTTAATTTATTACATGCTTAGACTACAGAAGTTTTATTTGCTGATATATTGAACTTCTTTTTTTTTAAAGTAAAAGAACAGAGAAGAATCTAAGAAGGAAAGAAGAAAGAGCTGATAATGATACAGTATTTATTTCTGATGAATGATCTTCAGCAACTTCATATTATGGTCCTAGGAAAGACAACAAACTGTTACGATAATCCTTTATCACTCCCATCCTCTTTCCTTATTCCTTAACCCTGATCTTTTGTCCTAATTTAGGGTTCTGTGAATACCTGTCAAATCCTACCATATTAACACTAAGAATAGTGGGACCTGCACATCCATTGCATCTTATAAAGTAATCTGTTAAGGAGGATATATATATAGAGCAGTCTGAAGATTTTTCCTATTCAGCTTTAGTACATAAAGTATAATAACTAAACAAAACCAAGCTTCTTAACTTAAATGAAGATTATGGCAAAAAGCTTAACCATCAGCAACAATTAAACAAGATTTATGATTGTTATTCATAAACAAGTTGCATTCAGTAACTCTTACATTCAATGCTGTGTCAATAAATCAAGCTAATTAGTAAAACTATCTCGGGACTTGGTTTTGAAACGATTGGTGATCAGATTGTGAATTCTAACAAATAGATAATGTCTGGGATTAACATATGAAAATGTAAGAAACTTTGTTTTCAAAACAAAAAATTTGATCTCATGCTTACACTAAAATCATGAAATGTTAAATTTTGCTGTATATTATTATTCTATGGTGTATGTTGCAGGTTGCTTAAATTACTGTGGTCAGTAAGGATGACAAATGGGTAAGTTTGAAGAAGAATGACAAATATTGGTAACAGCTAAATATAATAAAAAAAAGGACCACTGCATACCTGGATCATGTCATACAAACATTAAATAACGGCTTATTGTTAAAATACAGAAAGTGTTCAAAGTAGATTGCCTTGATAATGCAATAAGACAATGGACTGAATTGGTTACTGGTACTGATAACCAATCAGAGTGAAGTAATTGAAAAATATAGCAAGAATCAACTGGAAATAGAATGCTTGGTCACAAACATCCATATATTATCCATTAATATATATCCACTAATGAATATATAAAGAAAGAAGTAATTGAGCCTTTTTTTATTTATGTTTTCCTTTAATTGATATATTAAAAAATTAAAGATTTTTTTGGGATTCTTTATTCTACTTTGTAGTTTATAGAATATAATTAATTACAGTATAATATTTTGATAGGCACAACTTAAAAAGAAATGAAAGTCAATCTCTGTTTGTTTAAAAGTAATCAACTCTTATTTAACAAATTTTTTAAAATTTAATCTGATAAAAATCCATTAGTATGAACACAAATTTAATGTTTAATATTACCACCAGTTTATTCACAATATAGAACTGTTCTTTCCAACAATAATTTTCAACTCAGAAGCATATTTTTTTTATTTTTACCTCCAGGTTTGGTATTACATCAGTGGTTGGAGATGAATGAATGCCGGTCTCCGTGGCCAAGTGGTAGTGTCTCGGTCTTTCATCCAGAGGTCCTGGGTTGGAATCGTGGTCAGGCATGGCATTTTTCACACACGCTACAATTCATTCATCTCATCCCTCTGAAGATATACTTAAATGTGGTTCCAGAGGTTAAACAAAAAAAAATGGAAAAAAAGGATGGAGATGAATGAATGATTTGTAGTGTGTGAAAATCTCATGCCTGACAACCAGGACTCGAACCCAGGATCTCCGGTTGGAAGGCTTAGATGCTACCACTCAAGCCATGAAGGCCGACAAGAAGCATACTTTATAATTAATAAATTGGTTTGTTAACCTGAAAAATTTACACTACAGAATTAACGTTTAAATATTTTCATATCTTTAGTCAACAAGTTTCATTATGAAATGAAAACTATTACACCAAAAAAATATCAATAGGGTCTAAAAGATAATGATTTAAAAAAGTGATTATTTCATTGAACCTCTTTAATATGAGTGATGAAAGATAAAAAAAAATTGAGAAGGCAATCAGTTTTTCACATGAGAGCTTATCCATTAAAATATGGTACTGAAAATTTTTAGGTTATAAAGAATATAACCTAAATATTCTCAACAAAAATTTCTAAATACTCGTACTGCTTTTATTGGTTATTATATTTTATTTTAAGGGAAAATATTTTTTTTTATTTTATCAGATATAGAAATATTTTTATTTTTTATTTCTAATGTGTATTCTGTAATCTTTCCATTTGTTAGCAATAAGCAACCCCCATAGTCCAATAAGATAGAATAATACCTATGACAAGAAAAAGAAATTTAGTGTTGTACAAACTCCTGATTCCAATGATTGACCAATGATTCCTGAGATGTAATGTTTATTAAATCCCAACCACCAACACCACTACTGATATTATTTAAATCCATACAAAAGAAAATTAACTTTATTAGGATTTAAACCTTAGAATGTACAGCTGATTTGTAAAGACAATTTTACCACTAGACCAACTCGATGGATTATGAGGAAATAGAATCATAAAAGAATTACTTAAAAAACAGAAGTAAACCTTTTTCAAATTCTTTGATATAAAATAAATGATAATAACATTGTGTAAATTTTTAAATGGAAAAATGTTTATGTAATAATTATTAAATATTGTAACTGTTTGCTAAGAATTGATTGCTTGTATGAGAATTAGTAACAATAACAATAAAGACAGTTTTATCATAATTAGTAGTGTTGTGTTATAAACAATGAGTAACATATGCTGTATGTAGTTGGTACTTACTTAGTTTTAGTTAAATAAGAATAAATTATATAAAACAATAAAATCATACAGCTGAAGGTTTCATTTTTATTGTTATTTATAGTATATTGTGTAATTTTTACAGTGTTATTTGGTTTCTTGTTATAACAGAATAACAATACTATTAATATTATATAAAAGGTATAATTGTTTAAAATAGGTTGTTTGTGTAAATCATTAATTTAATAACTCAATTTAAAATTGATTAATTTCTTATGTTGGTACCTGTTTTTTTTTTTTTTTTTGCAACATAAATTTGATTTTATCTTTACCGTTAAGGAACTCATACTTATCAAAACCATTTTTTTTCTCTGTTTTGGAAATTCCAGATCATATATTTCCAATATTTTACTTGCTATTTTTAAATCCATTCTAATTAATGTACAATTTATTGCTTTATTATTATTTTTTTTTTAAATATTAGAATGTGTAACCTTGCTGTTATGAAAAATTGTCACGTATTCTGACTTTGTGGTGTTTACGATAAGGTTTTTTTTATGAAGGTAGCTCTGATTTTAGTTTTATTAGATAAGGTGAATTACATGACATTCAATCTGTTATCTGTAATGTTAAGTTACCTGGTGGTGGCAAATCCGTTTTGGCATACAGTAAAAATTTTATTGTTTTCATTCATAAAATTTCTTATTGTTATATAATCTAAATGGGAAAACTGAAAGAAATTAGTTCATTTTGCTTCTAATAAATCCCCTTTTTTTAAATTATACTGAATTTGTTAATTTAAAAAAAATTTATAAAAATTTATAAAAAAAAACAATAATTGTGAAATTTTCTTAAATTTGTTTAAAAATTTAGTGCTTGTAATTATTTACATTGCTGATTTTTACGGTGGTAGGACTTTAAAAACTGCTTTAACTAATAATAATCTTCATAATTTCCCTGATGAATTTTTTTTAACAAAATTCGCTGTCTCAAGATAATAATCAAAGATGAAAATGTTATTGTATCCACCTTTCTACTGTGATTTTCATAAAAATTTAATTTTATTAATCCCCAATTTTCTCAAACCATTATACTAAATGTCATAATTATACAATCACCTATTCTACTGAAACAGTATAACACAGATGATAACTCTCACAATCTTCCCCTCAGATACACATGTATAAAGGGCATTAGGAAAATTTTGCAATATGACTTTATTTTTTATAATTCTTCAAAATATTTTCCATCGCACCTTATGCACTCCATCTTTTGAAACCAGTCTACAAAGAAACCCTGCCATGTTTTCTCACAGATCTGGGTACATTCATTGTCCTGAGCTGTTCAGAGGTTATAATCGCCAAGGTAAAGAACAGGCAGCCTGTTCTTTACCTTGGGGGAACAGCACAAAGTCAGGTGGAGCAATATCAGAACCGTAAGGAGTGTGAGTCTAACAATTTTATTTCAGTGCTGCCCAAATAGAGAAAACTTCGGTGTGATGAACTGGAGTATTATCATATTGAAGAAACCATTTGTCCAAAGCTTCTTGAGCTTCAATAACTTTAAGCAGGCATTTCTTAGAATACTGTTTTTCAGTAACTGTCTTCTAGGTTTACAAAATAACTTGCTCTAAAACTCTTCTTATACTACAAAAATATGGCCACCATTCTCTTTTTCACTAATTTGGATTTTTGAACAGCTATGGGGTCTCCTAATCTTCAACATCACACTTCTTAATCCTAATCGTCATCCTAATCTTCACGCACACTTTATTTCAAGCCTTGATTGGGACGTCATAATAGTACAGACAAGTAATTAGGATTTACTTCCTAATAACATTAAACTTCTTTTTGGGCAGTCATGTAAAAAAATAATGATAGTTGAAATTAACTGTTAACACACATTCGTAATTTTTACTTCCTTGTAATTGTACTTCCTTGTAAGTAGATGAAGTATAGAATATACAACAGAACTGAATATAGCAATGTAACTTCATGTAAAAATATGTAAACTGTTGGATATTTCCCTTCTATGAATATATATATATATATATATAACATTTGAATCGATTCTTACAATATAAATCTTTACTGAAAAAAAAAAAACAAAAAAAATGGCAGTTAAATGCAAAAAGAAGGAAGATAGAGCATTTGTCCACTTGAATTTTATTTAATATTTTTATTTGTTATTGTTTTATATTGTTATTTATTTTTATTTTTATTTGTTAAACAGTCCCTTAAGTTTGGCCAATAGCTCCTGGTACACTGTATAGCTTTTGTAGGGGAATTTAAAAATTAAAAATAGTGATACTGTGATGCTCCTGCTCCTTGCTGCCCCTTAACACCTTAAAAGTCAAGCCAAAATTGGGATATTTATAACTAAAATATTTTTGCCAAATTTCACCTTTACTAGATATCGAGCAAAAGCAGTTTTGAAATAATGTTATCCCCCCCTTTAAATTCAATTCACTTAAAACTTTGTTTTTTTAAATAACAGTGTACTGTCATCAAACTAAAACTTAATTTTCTATGACCATTAAGCAAAAATTAAAAAAATACCCTTCCCCCTTTTTTAATTTTTTTCCCAAACGTCCCATATGTAGAAATTTGCCCCAAATTATTGAACTTATGTCCAATGTAGCAAAATTGTGAGGCATTTTCGGAAAATTTATTAAGTTTCATCAGACCGGAAATTTTCTCAATACAGGCAAACACAGGTACAAAAATCTTACGTTGATTGTGTAAGTTTTTAATTTTTTTAGACTCTGAGGGTTTTTTATACGGATTTGAATACTAGATCATGGATACCGGTGTTCTTTGGTGGTTGGGTTTCAATTAACCATACTTCTCATGAGTGGTCGACCTGAGATTGTACAAGACTACACTTCATTCCATTCATACACTTCATACTCATTCATCGTCTGAAGTAATACCTTACGGTAGTTCCGGAGGCTAAACAGATAAATTGAGAGAGAGAGAGAGAGAGAGAGAGAGAGAGAGAGAGAGAGAGAGAGAGTGACTCTGAGGGTAGTAACATTAAAATATGCAAAAAAAACCGATATCAAAATCTTGGACCGATCTCTCATGTGGCTGCTAAATACTTGCATAAGTGCCATAGCCGGGAAAGTAAAATATTCTATTTGTCGATTACAATATACTTGTCATTAAAAAGAGATTGATCTCAGTTAAAATAATGTCTCTTTTGTATTAAATCATTTGTTCAATTCATTCTGTATAGTTGATAACTTATTTCAGTTAAAAGGAGATAGATAAAAGATGCGAAAGAACGAATATCAAATTAAAATTTCACACTTTTTTGAAATTTTCCTTAATTCCTATTAGTTTTCACTCAAATATTATATTTCAAATATTGTTTTGAAATATTATATTTCATAATACAACATTGACATAAAAAGAATAAATTTACTGTAGTATAAAAATTAAATTTTCCTATCTAGCGATTCGAATATTATAACCCATCATACCATTTTTTTTTCGAGATTCTTAGTATCGTTTACTTTGGCATAAACTAGACGTATCACATGATTGTACAATTTATTATGAGTATTTCAATTTAATTACTGAAAACGGTATTTCAAACAAAACCGTTTATCACAACAAAAATGAAAAAAAAAAAAATATATATATATATATTTACTAATACCATAAATTCATATTAATAATTTCATACTGTAATATTATCAATAATTACTATAATTTTATAACGTTCGTTATATTTCATGTAATTTTCTGTTCGGTTATAAAGAAGTTAATTAGACGACCATGTGAGTAGTTAAAATTGTTTACAGTTGCGTAGAGAGTGTGCGCATTAATAAAATTTATTGTAAAAGTATCTGAAATATTAAGTGCCGGTTGTTAATGTGGTTCGTGTTCGTCGGATTAGTTAATATGTTACTAATGTTATTTTCTTTTGTAGTAAGTTAGTATTGTTAAAGTTCTGTGATTGAAATGCTGTTTGATTTAACGAGTGTTTTACGGTTTCAATTAACTTGTTTAAAATAAATTTGCTTTGCTTATTTTTGATGTGCTACTAACATGTAAGTATGAGATGAACTAACCTTTTTCAGTAACCAATTGACTTGGATTAAGAGTTTGTTTAGTGCATTTTTTAATTCTAGTTACGTCATTTAACAACGCTGTTTATTTACAATAATAGTCATGTACTGTATTTGTTTTATATCTTTAAAGAATAACGAATAATTGTTAATATCGAATAACCGTTATTAACTGGAGTTTTTATCTTGTTAGTGTTCTTACTAAATTCTATCGAATTGTTTATGGTTAGTGAAATATTACTGTAAATTTTAATCTCGTAGTTAGTTACACAAGCATTTATGTTTTTTAATTTTATAGGTTAGCCTACATAATTTATTCTTGTATAATGGCTAACACTGTTTAATATATGTAATGTATTTATTCGTACTATCATTTTGTATTAATGTGTCGTGTATTCTATTGTAAAAAAAACCCCTTTGTTTATAAGTATGAACATATTTAATTGGGGAAATTGAATTTTATTTTTGGTCCATTGGCTAGTCGATATTATCATTTCAATTTAAACCGGATTTTGTATTATACTTTCCTAGAAACAATTAAATTAACTCCCTGTCTTGCAATTTGTTTTTGGTACTGCCCACTAATTTTTCTTGGGCTTTACGTAGCAGCAGCGTTGGCCAGTCGATCGGCAATTAACGAATACGCAATAAATTTAATTCGGTCTATAATTAAACAATTCCCAGAGATTTATTTTAACGAACTAAATGTCTATTTTATAAACTATTTCGTTTTTTATTCATAAAAGTGGTATGTTTTTAATTTATAATATGATTTCTTAGTGGGTTTTTAATTCTCTTTATTGAGTTGATAATTGTTGAATGTTACATGTTGATCATAATAAATTTTTATGTACTTTATATCTAATCTAAAGTTAAATAATTATAAATTTTTAATTTAAATAATATCATTTGAATTCTTCTGTTTCATCTCACTAATTATTATTGTATTGTTCATTGCTCAAATAGTTAAAAAAAATAAAAATATTATTGCTCGTAGCGTAGTAAATACAGTTCACCTGTATTATTCACATTCGGATTTTACGGCAGATTTGTGAGATAGAGATTGTTTATTTAACAGATGTAACAAGCAGTGCGAAGATATTGAAAAATATTTGCGCTCATTGTAATGTTAACTATCAAGTTAATTTTAATTGTGATTACAATGAATCTGTCTGAAATGATTATTTGTGACTGCATTACCATCGATAATAAAAAGAAACCAGCCATAATTGATGGTTTTTGTAATTTCATTTGATAACAGAAATTACGAGTACCACATCTGCTCGGAACAGATTATTATTTTCCCGGTTTTAACGATATATGTTGTTATATCTATATTGGGAAAGAATATAGATCAGTAAATTTTTTTTTAATTCGGCTTTTTTAAAATTTAGTGCCTTATGAAGACAGAAAAAAAATTTAACACAGAAAATAGCTTTAAATAAATTATAAAAAAAAAACTTCCAAACAAATTTTATTCCAATGCTCACAAACCCAAAAAAATCTGTTTTACTCAGACGAAGATTTGTAAGTATGTTGGCCTGTAATTTGTCTTATAACTCTGGACCGATTTTCTTCAAACTAATTAAACAGATACTACGTCCGGGGGGAATGAAAGTTTTAACTTTTTGGCAAAAATTTGAAACAGGTTGGGATGTTTTGGTCGAAATAAATTTAAAATCGTTACTGGGGCACTTTATCAGAAAATCTTTCTTACAAAAGTTGAACATTTTTTTTTTTATCAAAATCACAAATTATCAAAAAAATTTATTTAATATTTATCCACTTCAAAAAATGACTACATATTTTCTTTTCTTTTAACTATATCTTACTTTAGTAAATGAGTTAGAGATTTTTGCTCTTGGAAAAAAAATAATTTAAAATTTAAATCCATCACACAAATTATCCATTGCATTTAAAATGTAAAAATCTTAATTTTTTTTGTAGCCCTTACTCTTTAGTATTTATTAAAGAAAAAAAATTAGTCAAAAAGCTTCATCCCTTTCCTAGAAAGTTACAACTTTATTTTTATTTAGAATTTTGGCTGTAACTTTGTATTTTTCAATCAATTTAAAAAAATTATTTTTTGTAACTTTATTATCACGGTATAGGGATTATTTTCTTAAAATTAATTTTACTTCAATGCTTTCCCTTAAGTATTAATTTTACTTCAAAGCTTTCCCTTAAGTTCATAAAAAAAAAATTTTCCATTTTTCAGGAACACAGTCTACCACCAGGTGAAAGAAACTTATACGTCATACAAATTCTTCTGTTCTTTATTGTATCTAAACATTGATTTTTTTTATAATCCATTAACGAATTGAGGAATGTTAAAATAAATAAATCATTTATTCTGATCAGTATAAGATAGTGCCTTATATATGTCGCGTCACAAATATTTCGATGTACTACTACACGGATAAAAAAATATGATGTGGACATCACATAATTTTCTTGTACCCTCTTGAATTATAACACATATTTAAAAATTAAAAAGTACATAACATTTTATTTCATTAGTACTTCTAATATTTTTTAATTTTTTTTTTAATTGTTATTATTGAATTATTATTTTTATTATTATTATTATTTACAATCTGAGGTTAATAATTATTAATAAATCAATACATTTAAATTAAAAACATTGCCGGCCTCCGTGGCGCGAGTGGTGTCTCTGCCTTTCATCCTGAGGTCCCGGGTTCAAATCCCGGAAGGCATGACATTTTTCACACACCCTACAATTCATTCATCTCATCCTCTGAAGATATACCTAACGGTGGTTCCGGAGGTCTGATTCGAACCGATGTTTACCCTTGTAAGAACCAAATATTTCGTTAATTAAAATTTTATTTGTTTATTACTCTGGAACCAATGGAAAATAAGTACTACTTATGATATATCGTTGAAAAGCTCTCAATGAGGACTTATTACTGGAGTTAAGAAAAAGTTCAAAATCTGAATTTTTGGGATTTCGGACTTTTTTTTGGATACTTTTGGTCCAGTCGATTGCAATCAAAAGGAGAGATATACAACTAGATGTTTGTAAGGTTGTAAAAATTTGTAGATAGACGTTGTATGGATGCACGGAAGACCAATATGTATATATTATGTATAGTAGCTGATGTGATGTAGTCGTTTTTAAATGAATAAGACCAGCTCTTGGTTAAACGATTATTTTTGTTTTAAACTGTAATATATGCGTTGATGACGTTGAAGGCATGATAGTATAACATAGTATACACTTGAATAGTATAATTTTCTTGAATATATTGAAATTTACACTTTTGAATAAGAAACTTGCGTAACATAAAAGACTTTTGAATAATTATACTTTTGAGTGCTACATTGTATGTTGCAACTAACATGTTTGAAATACTACAGGCTACTATCCGGCGTCTGATCTAGTATTGCCGACTGCCGATGTTTCTACTGCAACCGAATACGATGGTAATCGGATAGCAAGAACAAACCGACCATATCGGTGTCTAACCTTCAACGTTCTCAATGCATAGAATGTAACAATGTTAACAGTCCTAAATCCAAAATTTCCACATTCTACTGCGAATCGTTTTTGAGTTATGCGAGATACGTACGTACATAATACGTTCAGACGTCATGCCGAGACGTCCGGCCGTTTAGCCGGCCTCCGTAGCCGAGTGGTAGCGTCTCGGCTTTTCATCCGGAGGTCCCGGGTTCGAATCCCGGTCAGGC
>JAAAKQ030058023.1:0-15945 GCA_010016005.3 Zanna intricata
ACCATAACATTTACCGCTAAATTTGGGTTCCCAGAATTTCGGTAACGTGTTATTTAACGGGAGGAACTAAAAACCGGGCAAAATCTTTCGCTAGACGTAATTCGCTAACAAAATGTTTTCAGGCATATGTTTATTGGAAACTTTATATATATATATATATAAATGAAGTAACCTGTGAAAGTGTAAGATACTGTTGTATTATTTTCAATAAAATACATTCCCAAACAATCGAAAGGGCGGGGTTTGGAAAATGTGATAAACGTGGTTCGAAAGGAAGGGTAGTTGTTACGATTCACATCCCTTCATCTTTTCCTGTTCAGACATTTTCTCTTTTAAAAAAGAAAATTCTAACATATATAACACCACTCTATACAAATCATAAGTCTCTTAAGAAAAAAAAACTAAAATAATATATGAAATTTGTCAACAACCGATTAAAATGGATTATAAAAAAAATATAGAATAATTCTGAAAATAATCATAAATATTTTAATCCACAAAATAACTAAAAATTCAGTTAGGTTTAAATATATTTAAAAATTTATTTTCCTGAAAATTTAATAAATTTATTTATTTATTTTTACGTAAAATGATTAGCATCATAACTGATCTTCTGTTACTATAATTGTTCTACAATCTTGCCGTTCAAATCTATTTAAAGAAAATTTATTTTTAATACCATTTAAATCTAAGCATATTAGTCAAATGATGATTTTGGTTCAATTAACCGTAACATTTCAGGACTAGTATTATGGAAACTGGACGAATCAGAATTTTAATAGTATTAAACACAATAACCTAAATATAAAACTAAAATAAAATATGTCATTCATAATTATTTAAACCGTTCTTAAGAGAAGAACAAACGAGATAATTTACTTTAATTTTACATGATATAGATAGGCAAAGAAACTATTTATTATGAGCGATGCAAAGACAAATCCTATTTTGAAAAAACAACGATTTGTTTATATTCATCATAAAAGGAAAAGATTTGTCTTGGAAGAAATATATTTTACAAACCATTTGATAGAAAAACATTGAGTTTTATTCCGTATTAAACTTTTTGTGCTATCTTTGCGAATTTCTATTTATTTAAAGAAAAGCTATAGGAGTTTCGGAAACTTACTCATAAAAACTATTCCAATTTCTTCTTATTTTTCTTTTAACATTTCGTTAATTAATTTTATTAAATAGAAACTTTGTGCTCTTAAAAATTGCATGAATTTTTATTTAAGAGGAAAGTTTAATTTGACATGACAAAATTTTAGGTGGTTGGTTTCAATATCTAGGCAATTAAAAATAAAAATCTGTTGTGAACACGACATGATACCACAGGTCCTTTGTATGATTCTAAATTATAATTTTCAATTAATATTAAATAATCACGATCTTTTACCATATCTAATACATAAAGTACGTACATATAATAATGCTTAATAAATTACATATATAGATTTTTGAATGTCCATAAAATTTTATTTCACTAGACCTGAATGTATGCCATATTTTTTTTTTATTGTTATTATTTGCTGTAAAATATTTTTACAATCACGGATTAATGATTATTAATAAATCAGTATATTTAAATTTAAAAAAAAAGTTAAAAAAGAAAAAGAATATAAACTCTAATTAAAACCGTAAGATCCAAATATTTTTTTAATTGAAATTTTATTTTGCTGTAATTCTGAAAGCAATAAAAATTTGAATCACGTATGATAGATCGCTTAATCGCTTAAGAACTTAATGATGGCTTATTACTGCATTTAATAACATGTCCAGAATCCAAGTTTTTTGGGATTTTGGGCTTTTTTGGACACTTGTAGTTCAGTCGATTGCAACGAAAAGAGGAGGTGCACTACTAGATGTTACAAATGTTCTAAATCCAAAATATCAATATCCTACAGCTAATTCTTTTTGAGTTATGCAAGGTAAATACGTACATACATACAGACATCACGCCGGAAACTAGTCAAAGTGGATTCAGGGATGGTCAAAATGTATATTTCCATTTAAAAAATTAAAACCGAAATTTTTCGTAATAATACTTCCTTTACTTCGAACAAGGAAAAAAATTATTACTTTGGTCTCAGTTATTCAAGAATTCATAAAATTTTAAAAATTATTATTACATTCTTTACAAAATTTCAATTAATGGAATTTTTTTACCTTCCAAATCATTTATTCATTTTTTAATTCAAAATATGAATCTATTCCTACTGCGTAGAGTAAAGGAAAATAAATTTTACACGATTCGCAGATGATATGAGTTTTAATTTTGAAGAAAAAATTCAGTGCTTGTATAGTTAATAGATTATTTCAAAAGAAAATGATATGAGAAAAATATGTAATGAATATGAATGAATGTTGGAGATAATGAGGGTAGGACTTCAAAAAATCTCATAAAATTCTTCAAAAAAAGGAAGGAGGGATTGAACAATTAAAACAATACTACTTAGTTAAAATTTAACAAAAAAATGAAAATATGAAAATTTACTGAAATTAAAATTTCAACGATTAAGAAAGATTCCAAAAGAAAGAAGCAGTTATTACGTAGAAAAATGGACTTAAGACTTTAACGTATGAAATGTTATTGGAAATGATTAAGGATGTCGGTTGATTAAAACTGTACAAGAAGATTAGAACAATACAAAAAGTGATTGGTAGAAGATTTAAGAGATAAACCCACATAATCTAAAACGAGTTATAAGCTATTAAGAACATCAAAATTTAGAACAAAATGAAAACGGACATGATGCACTGGACTTAAATCCCTAAGAGGAAGACACTCACCTTGTGATGATTCCGGTCGACACATTCTTTTTTTTTCTTTTTAGACTCCGGAACTATCGAAAGGTATTACTTCAGAGGAATGTGAATGAATCTTGTACAATCTCGGTCAACCACTCCTGAGAAATGTGTTAATTGAAACCCAACCACCAAAGAACATCAGTATCTACGATCTAGTTTTCAAAACCGTATAAAAGTAACTGCCTTTACTAAGATTTGAATCTTAGAACTCTTGACTTCGATATCAGCTGATTTGGGCCATGTCGTGTTAACCACTAGACAAACCCGACGGGCCTCTCGCCTCACTACCGCTCCCGCTCATAACCCTGACTGTTACCGGAAGTCGTCTATTTGTTGCTCAGACACCGATTACATATCACAGTCATTAGCTACACCTCTGTGAGGCCGCCAATAGTGAACATCTCCTAGTAGATATTTCCATCAGTGATTTAGCTCAGCTTTTGTCTTTGCATTAGGCTTCGGACATCTACTCTCTTCTCTCCTATTTCGTAGTCTTCACAAAACTATGACCAAGTTCGCGGAAGCGCAATCCCCGCGCCTCATTATAATACTGAAAAAGACTAATTACAATTAAACAAATTTTAATAAGGTAGACTCTGATGATCAACTTATAATTAATTTGTGTCTATAATATCAAACGATTTAAAGAACTCCTTTCAGTCACAGCGGTATAACGTCGATGTAAAGATACAAAGTATGTTTTGATCTACAACCATCCCAGGGGAATTTTAAATAAACACAGAAATAAATAAAGTGAAGAATCTTTCCATGGTATCTGTCTCAGGATAGATATGATGATGAACTTGAAGAGAGTTCATAGTTATACGGTCTTAGGGAAGTCTACCGTAGGAAATTATTTAAGCCATTTCTAAACCGTACCTAACTTGCTGGCTATAATGGTAAACGTTATTCTTTGTGAAAACATCCTTTTTCCTCGAAAAGGTAATAGGTAGACAACCTATCTACTTCTTAAGAGATAAACATCTTAAATTAATTAAGTAGGAAGAACAGGTTCAGATCCAGTAAGGATTGTCCTTATGTAAGGGTATTTATGCGTATTAATCTAAATGTTACATAAAATTTAATTAAATTATGGTACATTAAAATTACATAACCTGGAAAACAAAGGAAAAAAGAGGTACTTTTCATAATTTATTAAAACAAACTCAGTTTTCTTAAATTTATAAGTTCATCATTTTAAAACGCAATAACGTTTTTAATAATATGCAAAAACATCTGTCTTTTTACAGAGAGTTGAAATGGCAATTATATTTTTAAATGATGACCATTTTGGACAAGTTTTATTTTTGAAATATTTAAATAAAAATAAAATATTATACTAATATACTCGTACATAAGACTGATATTACACATAATCCAATAACAAAATTATAAATCATTAAAATTACATTAAAGAGGAAACAAAATTTTAAGGTTACTTTTCATGTATAATTTTACATAATTTCACTAAATATTTTCAGTTTTTTTTTTTCATTAATTACAATGTAATGTCTATCAAAAACGAAAAAAAATATAACTCTTATTATAGTATAATGATAAGAAGTTTTTCATATCAATGGATAAGTAAAATAAATATGTTCAAAAAAAATCTTTTTCATTCATGACGAATAGTCTAATTTTATAGTGTGAAAATATATAGTATATATAAAATAAATTGAAGAAACTTTAGACTATTATGTTATATAATAGTATGCTTAATATACAATAAATAAAAAAGCGAACTGTTAAATAAATATTCTTAAAAATTATTTATGTGTGTATATATATATATATATATAATAAAAAATATTATGCAGTTTTCAACCCGCGCAGAAAAATTATTTTTGAATGAACTTCGGCATAATGGTGTCATCCATCTTCATTTTTAAGACGTAAAAATGTTATAAAATATTACACATTTATAGTAGAAATCCCAGCCTATCCTATTTTACTGCTACATTTTTCAAGAGAATTTCTATAAATCTTTACTATGAAAACGATAGTGATAAAAATATTACGTAGCGTATTCTACAGCCCTCCTAAAGATACATTAGAATTAATATTAAATAGTAGTTAACACGAAAATCTCCAAAATTGTTGTTTGTTTAAAATCTTTACTTGTTAGATAATTAAAAAATGAAATATTTTTATTTCAATATTATAAATGGTTCCTTTTTAATTGTTTATAAATGTATGTATATATTTTTTTTTATTCCAACAGTTACGTATGAAATAAGATTGTTCTTTAGATTAAACTTTCTAAATATAACTTTCAATTAAAAATAAAAACGAAAATAAAAAAATTTTTAGATGAACTAGAAGTTTTTATGACCTATCTTTAATTTATACTTTTTTTTAAAGTTAAATAGCATGTGACTTCATTATTATGCTAATATATAATCCCATTTAAAGTATAAAATTATGTCACGAATTATGATTAAAAAAACTGGCAAAGTATTACATGACCTTTCTGACCTTTAATAATGAAAATTACAAGTATAACAACCAAAAAAAAAACCACAGAAAATAAAAAATGGAATCAGTCCTCAATAAGACATCGACCTTTGCCATGGTTGGGAGGAGAAAAATATAGGAACTGGTTATCGCACTAAATGGAGTAAGAGTCACTACTTCAACGTGTGTCAAACATTTTGGAGTGTGGCTTGAAAGGTCAGGCCTGTTCAATGTACTGCTAAAGCCGAGGCGATGATGACTAAACTAGCAGGCTGATGGACAGCAGGTCTGTCCCTAGACAGAAGAAGAAAAAGATGTAAATTACCGTTGCTATATCTGTCTTGCTTTATACTGTGCCCATGTGGAATGAGGCTTTCGGTACGAAAAAGAATGTAAAGAAGCTTGCTGCCTTACAGTGACGGGCGGCCATTGATGTCGTTTGCGCCTACGTACTAAATCCTGCTTGGCGGTTGAAGTAATCACGAGCATTCTTCCGGTTCATTTGCCGGCAGTACAACTAACCAAAATATTTGAGGGCATACCCAAATCAGAAGCCCGAAGTCTGAGTGCAGGAGTGACAGGCGGAGTAGAATGGGCCCCCCCTCCGAAACGATAATCGTAGTTGAAGAAGCTAATCAAAGGAGTGGATCCGGAGAAGCCGTGGCGAGGTGGGTTACTAGCTCGCCCAGTTGCTTTCGGGCCACGGAGAGTTTGCCAAATACCTGTGCCAATTTCGGAGGAGAGAATCCCTGGAGTGTCTATATTACCTTGAAGATGATACTCCGAAACATAAATTTTTTATGTGAAAGATGCATCAGATCGGAGTCGATGTAACCTAAAGTGGTTGACCCCAGAACACAGCATAGAGTATATCTTAAAGGGCCAATCGGAATGGCTCTCGGTAGCTCAGATAGTGACAGAAATATTTAGAGAAAGAAAAGACACTGAGTTCAGAATATGGAGGAGGACTAAAAGGGGCAGGACTACGATCTTTGCTTCGGAATGGTGAGATAGGAGGTTTAGCCGGTAAGGCGCAGAAACATATACACACATACGCACTCTCAATAATAACTTGCGAAATCTGGAACCTATTAACAAGCTCTACACATTGCCCATAAATTGGATGCCTCCAACTTTTTGATTAAAAAAAAAAATTAAGCTTAACAAACCTTTCTAACAGCCTCTCTTCAATAAAGATGTGATTTTGTGATGAATAATGAAATAGATGAAATGTTATTTTAGGTTTGTATATACAATTGTGCAGATTTACATAAAATGTGTAATTTATAGATTAAATGGTGACATAAGGGAATTTTTTTTGGTACAGAACTTGTGAGAACAATGAAGAAAAATAACTGATAAATACTCTTGTGTCATAATATGATTATAAAAAATGTACCCTTATTTTATATTAATAACTATAGTTATTTATATTTTATTACTTATTCTAGATTTTCATTATAAATTAAAAATTTAAATATATGTTACTTTTAAATTATTTATTATTAGGGTTTTAATTATTTATTTCTTAAAAGGATAATGAATAAAAAATCCAGGAGTGCATAAATCTGCGACATCTCCTTTATACCAACTCATTATCATTCATTTATTATTTATTTGACCGTAGCTATTAAATTACCTTCTTTTAAAATGTATAAATATGTTTATATATTCCCAGAGGTGATAATTTCATTATTATAATAATAATTAATCATAGACTGATCAATTGTTGAGTTTCATTTAAACTTATTATTTTCTTTGACGTAAACGTGTAACGTTTTTAAGATTAATGGTTTCCTTTGGACCCGCGATCACAAATCCTGTATATTATAAATTCCATTATTTTTTCAAAAAAATTTGTGATAACTGTTAAAAAATTCAAAATTGTGTTATTCTAAACAAAATAGTGTATAAATACGTATTTTAATATATATTTTGCTATCTTAAGATGAATAACAATCGAGATATATCGATTCCGAACATCGGTTCGCTGATTAGTATATATTTATTATTACATTAAAATCATGTGGTTATTATCTGAGAATTTAATAACAAATCTTTTGTCTTTAGATTTTTTTAAATATTTATAATAATTTTTTTTTATACAATTTATTTATTTCTATTATAAACTATATGCCTGTATTATCCAGGGTTTTTCATGTTCATATCACATCAAAAATTCGTATCAACATGAGTAGGAAAAGTTTTATATCTTCAGAGGATGAGATGAATGAATTGTAGCGTGTGTGAAAATGCCATGCCTGATCGGGATTTGAACCCGGGACCTCCGGATGAAAGGCCGAGAGGCTACCACTCGCGCCACGGTAGGTTTCCAGTTATAGCTTACAAAAGATTTTGCTCTAATTTCTCTATAATGTTAAAATAAAGTCATGCTGAAATTCTTTGAATTGAAATTTACGCGTGAATTTGACGATTTTATATGGTTTTTAACTTGGAAAACTAAAAACATGGATCTAGAATTGTATATTTAGCAAATTTTTTTTGTATCAAACTTAAAAAATTGGTGTCGCAATACAAAACTTTTTTTTAAATTTGTTGTACAATAAATTCGGCTATGCTTCGGCTTTCATAACTTTATTATAAAATATTTTGTAGGTGAGGTGTACATGTTATTGTTGTAATTCTATATTTGTTTATTTAATGTACTTACTTTTGATAACAGTTTGCTATGTTGTTTTTTTCCTGATGCCGACTTCTGATATCAGAATTATAGTGAAATTTGTTGATTTTGAACGTAATTTTATATTTAATTGATCATTTAATATTAAAATATTTATGAAAATAAAATAACTATTTTAAAATTTCAAAAATAAAAATTTATTAAGTACATTTTTTGACTTAGTACACATTAATATCATCATCATAATTTTAATATAATACTGTACAAGCAATTACAGAATTAATATAAAAATAAATAGTCGTTTATAATCAAAATTGTTTTATTAATATAGTATGATAGTTTACTTCATAAATATTTATGTCAAAATAGTGATAGCCCAACCATTATTTTCTTTGTAATATTAGAACATTTAATTCAACGCATTTCGACCCGGTTTCGTAATAGATAGCACGCATAACTTTTACAACGTATTCATAATTTACAAAAACGAGTTCAATCAATTTTTTTCCAAAATAGATGGCTAAGAATTTCTGTTATCTTTCTTCTTATAAAGTATATTTTATATATATATATATATATAGTATACATTGTATTTTATATTATTAACCCAATTTTTCATCCCTAATCAATAACACATTATCAGTTAATAACTTTTTGTATAACTGAAGAAATCCTTCATCATTATATCTTCGTAATTAATAGACAATATAAAATTTTTATGACAAAATTAAGATGGGGACCCACCTCCCCACCTCACTTATTCCCACCCCACCATTATGGTTATGGTTCAACCATGTTTACTATTACTATTTTTTAATGTTATTTAACTTTTTTATAAATACCTTTTATTATTATCCCTTTGTTGTTATCTTTAATAATCCTTGTTTGTCTTGAATTTATTTAATTTAAATTAAGATTTTCTTTTTTGTTGATGATTTCCTTCTTCCTTCAAATTTCAGCGGTTTTTGTTGTTGATGTTTTTAATTCTCTCTTTATCTATGGAACTTTTCTTCTACAATTCTCTTTTTTCTTCTATATATTTATTTTGATGTAGTTTTAAATGATATCAGTCAGGCAGTCAATTAAATAGGTATAATTCTATCAGTAACTCTAATAGAACTGAAGTAAAAATTAAATAACAATTGCTTAGCAACTGACTAAACAATGGCTAAATATAAATTATTAATAATATAATTGTTAAAATAAAATTATTCCCACCTCACGGGTGAACGGGTGGTAAAATGTCCTCTGGGCGTTTCTTCTGCTTGACTGAACGAAGGCAGTAGGAACTTGAAATTTTTTACAGTCCGTTGTACATTTCCAGCGAACCTACCGGACTGTTGGAGCTAACGGCTAACTCAATATCGCAAATCAGTTGATTTCGAAATCGAGAGTTTTAAGGTTCAAATCCTAGTAAAGGCAGTTAGTACTTTTATGGATTTGAACACTAGATCGTGGATACCGGTGTTCTTTGGTGGTTGGGTTTTAATTAACCACATTTTTCAGAAGTGGTTGACCTGAAATTGCTAATGACCCTAGAATCCGATACAATTAAAAAATTACTCTCTAAAATCATTTATAAATATTTCACTTAAATTCTAAAACTAAATGCTTGTTTTCATTATTGAACAACCATCAGTAGGCACCGAGGAAAAAATGGAAAAATAAACAAATTTAAAAAAATAATGATAAATATTAGTTGATCCATAAACAGTAAAATAATTACAGAAAGTACGGTCACCAATAAAAAAAAGTGTAAAAAAAAATAAATATAAAAAAAATATAAATAACTGTTGTTTTAGGTAATCCAATAGAAACCGAAGTAAATTTAGCTGCTTAAAAACATCTAAACCACTGACCACCATTTTCGATTAAAATTACTCACTACTACCTAATGGACGACATTTATTTAGGTTTGATAAAATAAAAATCTAAATATAAAAAGGCAAAGACCGCATAAACCCTAAACCAATTTAATTGATATCCCCACCCAGGAATAGAATTTAATGTGGAGGACAAAAGTTCCATTTTACTTTGGTTTGTATTAAGTATGTTAAATTGCGATTATCTTTATAAATGTTTTATAAAAGCCCGTTCTTCCGACGGATTTAGTTTATTGTTTTTGTAGATAGAAGTAAATTACTGGATTGGCTGCATTAAAAGTACTATGTATACGTAAATATTTATACTTTGTTTTTTTAGTGGTACTTCCATGTTAAAAAAAAAAAATTGAAATACGACGACTAAGTTGAAGGAAGGAAAAATAATAAATTAGAATGTTGCCAGGACCTTTTTTTTTTATTGTTTAACCTCCTGAACTTAACCACCGTTAAGGTATATCTTCAGAGGATGATATGAATAAATTGTAGCGTGTGTGAAAAATGTTGTTGCCAGGACCTGAAGAAGACTAGATGATCTTTATACATCTATCTTCTCCATAGCAATTGGCTGTACAGTGAGTAGTAGTATTTTAGAGAGCAACTTTTAGATAGTACTACTTGTATTTAAAGTGGTACAAAGATAAAATATAAAACAATTGTTTAACCGCATTCTTTCAATTAAAAACGGTGCACCAGATACAATATTTTTACTTCTTAGGAGTTTCATTTATAATCGGGTTTTGGTATTTTGAGATTTTTTTAAGTTATTTTTGATTCCCGTAGTAAGAAAGATACTTGCAAATATGAATATTTAATATGAGAACATATTTACCTAAAATCGGAAGGTTTATATAATACTTCTACTCGAACTACTTGGAAATATTTTCACATTGGTTGATATCTTTTATTAATATGTTCATAAAATTCTGCAACGAATTGTAATTCAGTTCTTCTCATTTTATCCAAAAGTAGATGAAAACAAACTTGCTCTTTTTAGGTGGAGTGATGTGGCATTTATATCCTCGGGCGAGAATAGATTTACTGCTAAATAAGTGCGTGAAATTGTCGCTCATTACGAAATGATATATTTATATGCATCATGTGAAATAAACATTGTTACATTCAGTTAATATTAAAATTAGCCCATCAGGCTGGTGTAGTGGTTGTCGCGACATGGTAAATCAGCTGATTTCGAAGTCGAGAATTCTAAGGTTCAAATCCTAGTAAAGGTTAGCTTATACGGATTTAAATACTAGATCGTCGATACCGGTGTTATTTGGTGGTTGGGTTTTAATTAACCACATTTCACAGGAGTGATCGACCTGAGACTGTACAAGACTACACTTCATTCACATTCTTACACATCGTCCTCGCATCACATCATCCTCTGAAGTAATACCTTAGGTAGTTCCGCAGACTAAAGACAAGAAGAGAGAGATAATATTAAACTCAATGTTCTTCCTTCTGTCTGACTAGAAAATTATTATCTTTGTTCCTGCACTTTGTCTTTCATCTGCATGATACCGAGTTTTGACTCTAAAATTAAGGATGTACCCTCTATAATGCACCACAAACAATATTTCATATCTGAAAGGTTAAACAAAATACTGCCGACAGCTTGAGTTTGCTAGTTGAAAGACTACCAAATTCCTTATCTGTAAGGACAAGGAATAGTCGTCTGTATTCTCGAGGATCCGCGTTTTCAATTCTTCACACCAAAATATATAAATTTTGATCAGATCATGTATTTATTAAGGCGAATATGCTTACAAAAATGGTTTTGTATGAAAATTTATCCTCTTAAGTTTAGCTAAACAGGTTCATAGAACCTGAACGTGCACTCACACGCACGCGCGTGTGACTGAATTGACTGAAATTGAGACATCATATGCGCATAAAGATACAAGTATTAATAAACAGAAGAATTTTGTAGTAGATTTTTTAAAATCTTTTATTGCGTAATTTTCGTTTCTCTTTATCACAGTATTCGGAAAGAATATAAATGCTTATTACAGAAGAATTACATTTAAATAAAAAATGTAAACTATGATTTTTTATTACTTTCAACTCTTTAACTTTTTTGTTTATTCATATTTTTAAACTAGTTTTTAATTCTTCCGTAGCTCGTTAAAAGGTTATAAAAAAAAATTTTAGACCTAAGAAACGTTTTTTGTTGCTCAAATATTTGCACAACTCTTTTCTAAGTTTGAAAGAGAGTTAAAACAGCAATTTAAAAAAAAAACCTCAAAATTTACATTTGAGAGGGAAACATCCAATATGTATTTATGCAAGACATATAAAACATTGTTGTTTAAATCTTTTATGTTGGCTTTTTAAAATATAGCATTCTTTTAACGAAGATATAAAAAACATTGAAATCACACTACCAGGAAAAAAGTGATAAAGTTGGAAACTTTTTCAGACAAGTCTCTGTAATAATTAAATATTTTCTTCAACTTCACTTACAACAATAAAAAAAAATAGAACATGATTTAATATGGTTGAAACTTAAATTTTTTCCCATCTAGTGATTCATAAAAAATTATTCTTTAAAATTAAACATTTTTTTCATGACTCGTAGTAAACGCATTGAAAAAAATATTGTAATCAGCAGTTGTGGTTATTTAGTGTGCATTTAGTAATGGGTAGTTATTACAGATTATTAAAAAAATAAATCACTCCAACATAATAAATTACCATTTTTTTTTTCTGTTTAACCTCCAAACACTACCAAAAGCAATTACTTCAGAGGATAAATGAGGATGATTATGTATGAATGTAAATGAAGTGTAGTATTGTACAGCCTCACGTCGACTGTGTTCTTGAGATGTTTTGACTGTTCTTGAGGCAACTAGGTGGTTGGGGTTCAAATAACCACACATCTCAGGAATGGTTAACCTGAAATTGTAGAAAACCGCACTTCATTTACATGTGACACATATCATTCTCATCTAGTTATACAGAGGGGGGGGTTGCTTATTGTTCACTAGTTGAAGAGATTATAGCCCATCGGGCTCGTCTAGTGGTTAACGCGACATTGTAAATCAGTTGATTTTGAAGTCGACAGTTCTAAGGTTCAAATCCTAGAAAAATTAGTTATTTTTATATGGATTTGATTGCTAGATCGTGGATACCGGTGTTCTTTGGTGGTTGGGTTTCAATTAACCTCACTTCTCAGGAGTAGTCGAGTCGACCTGAGACTGAAGAAGACTACACTTCATTCACATTCATATATATCTTCCTCATTCATCCTCTGAAGTAATACCTTATGATAGTTCCGGAGGCTAAACAGAAAAAAAAGAGGAGTTGAACAGATTACAATGTACACATTTGGAGAATGAGGTAAAATAAAAAAGTCATACAAATAAATTAAGTTTAATTATTAAAATAAAAATATAAAATCAATTAAAGCAATATATTTATGATTTTGTTGAAACTTTTCATAAATTATACTCTAGTAAAAAGATTAATTATGGATTTTTTGGATGAAAAAATTAACTAAATAAATTATTTTTCTTGCGGTTCTTACGTCATCCATCCATGAAAATATCTATCACGAAAAAAAAGTTAAATAAAGGTAAATTAAAGGATAGGTTGATAAATTTAAAAAATGAATTTTTTTTTTTTTTGTATTAATATAAATTAAATTGCCAGATTTTGAATATATTCATTAAAAGAGATTTTTTTCAATTATCTATTTTTGAATTTAATAACAATTTTTAAAATAAATATCCTAAATATAGGTATATTATAAATGGTTCGTTCGGATTAATAATTTAATATAGATTAAATGAGAGTACAAGACTATGCAATTGTTGCAAACAGATTAAATTGGTAAAATTTATCTTTACATCAGATATATTAATTGTCGGAACAATTTATTATACATATACAAGTTATATCTAAACAGTATTATGCAACATGATTAATACGATTTTTTAAATTTTTTTGTTTAGTTATGTATAAAAATGATTATTATTACTAAATTTAATAAAGATATATTTAAAAAGAAGAATAATATGATCCAAGATACATTTTTTAATTAATGATTAATTCCAAAATTGAAGCAAGAAATGAAAATTGCATTTTAATCTTCAACCCAGATTTTAGTTAAAATCTCATCTGTAAATCTTTTTTAAGAATTAATTTAGATACGAAATAGACGTGATATTGGCAAACAGAAACTGTTGCAAGGAAGCTATTTACAGTTCTTTGTACGTTAAACTTTTAAAGAGTACGTAACTGAAGTATCAATAAGAATGACTTTTTTTTACTTTTTTCATCCTATTTTGACGTATGAATTAAAAATTTTGGGAACTTCACCGGCAAGGAATATATTCTTAATTCAAAAAGAAAGCTGCAAAAATTATCAGTGGTGACTGCATTTATTTATTTGTAGACTTTTTTCTGATGTTCATGGGCACAACACCTAACATAAATTAAATCTCTTAATGCCCTATTCTAGATTGAAAATGTACACGTATAATTGGATATAAATATTTTAATAAACTATTTGAAAGGAACGAAAGTTAAATTTAACCTCGTTAAAAAAAAAAATGATAACCTAGGATTCAGTATCAAAAGCGTGATATGCCCATACCTGGTTAAAATGTTATACAGGTGACGCAACCAGACTTGATGCTTGGTGCCATAGTTGGGTCAGTTCGTACTGTGAATTATTCCATTTTCCTTTTAGCGTTACATTTGCTTCATTATCTAACAGCAAATGGGCCTTCTTAAGATAACTGGGGTGTTATTATTGGATTGCAGATCACAATTTTTTTGAGATTTTAATCACCTCATGTGCAGCTTATATTTTGAACATTATTACACTCAAATTTAGTTTGATATATATATAACTTATGTCAAATTTTAATGTTTTACTGAACTGAAGGAGTTTAGCTAATTTCTCTAACAACCGCTTTTTCTCTATTCTCATTCTTGTGAACTTGAAATATTCTCATGAACTTGGAACAGCGATTCCCCACACAGAGCTGCTGTTGTTTCTTCACATCTCTTAATGTGAGTAGGTGTTTATCTTCCTTTTCCAACTTTGGACATAGATCGTCTTCTACTTTCTTAAATTCATACACACCACTTATTACTTCCGGGGTCTGCCGGTGTAGTTTTTTTTTGTTTTACAGCAAACATAAGTTTACTCATAATTATAATGTTTTATGATGATTGTAAAAAAACACAATCAATTTTAAAACGTGACTACCTTTTCTCAATCAAAACTCGAATATATAGAAACGGAATTTACACAAATGCTTTTATAGGATCAACAAATAAAAAAATAGTTAATTGGATTATACTCGCTTGAGTATAATCTAATATATGCTTGAGTATATGCAATGTATGCTTGAGTATGATAAGCCTACGTTATTGAATCGTAGGCTTATGAAAAAATATTTATTTTTACATTGGCCTAGCTGCATTTGAAATTATGAGTACATAGCAGAAAAGAGAGCAATATTCTTTCTTAATTTATTTCTAAGAAAAATTACTCATTTCCTGACTTATAATTTCTGGCTTTTCCATGTATATTTGACGATAAATAAAACCTCGAAAAATATTAATTATGTAAGTCAATTATAACGATATTTATTTTATCGTTTAGCGTTTATCTACTAACGTAATTATTATACTTGATGATAGGCCTACATTTTTATACGTAGCATTTAAAAATATACCATTAACATTTCTTTTTTTGTAAAATATTTAATAATTTATACTGTTTAAACAGAAGAATTAGAAAGTATTTAAAAGCAATCTATAATAGTATCCAATAACATAAAAAACAAGAATTTATATGAAAGCAGTTTTCTTCTGCGCGTGAAAACTAAACTGAATGTTTTCAATTTGGATAGTAGGCACCGTACTACTCGTCGCGTCGCAGTTAAAACATCAAGATTCATTAAGGCACCTTGTAGCGTGTGTGAAAATGCCATGTCTGACCGGAATTCGAACCCGGAACCTCCGGATGAAAGGCCGAGACGCTACCACTCGTGCTACGGAGGCCGCGGCAATATATATATTAAAGAAATATTATTTTATATAACTACAAACATAGACTCACTCCCTCTCTCTCTCTCTCTCTCTCTCTCTCTCTCTCTCTCTCTCTCTCTCTCTCTCTCTCTCTCTCTTTCTCTTTTTCTT
>JAAAKQ030058034.1:15495-34895 GCA_010016005.3 Zanna intricata
TTTTCATATTCTAAAAATTTCCATTCTCATAGGAAAAAATTACCGACCAAAGCAATCGATGCCGTCATCTCAAAAAATATATATATATATGCCGTATCTTTCTGTAGTTTTATATTGATTTTTTTATTTTGTGTGTCCAAATAATTTAATATTTTATTGTTTAATAAACGTAAACGTAAATGTTGATTATGAATATTTTTCTATCGATTTTAAATTAATTTTTATTCTTATTTTATTTATTTTTTGGAACTATGTTCTACGATCAAGGTTAGGACATAGAATTATTAATCGAAAATTAAGAAGTAAAAATATTTTTATTATTTTTGTTCAGCGTTTCTTGTATTACTCCACAGGGAAGATAGCGTACTGCTGCCCTGAATGAATCGAGGAGTCTGTTCAAGGTCTCAATTATTAAATCAAAGTCACTTTCTGGTGTTTTGTATAAAATCACTCGTGTTCATTCAGAAACACTCTTATTTATCCACGTACTATAAAAAAAATATGATTTTTTTATGACAATATGATAGTACGTTATTATATTTTCTCGGTTTAAAGTCGTCTAGTAGTAAATTCTTTCCTACAAAAATATAAATTCTATAATTTTTTAAAATTATTTATATTTTTAAAGGTTTTTGAAACTATTTTAAATTATAAGAAAAAATTATAAATAAAAAGTTAACACTTAACCGAATTTATTTATTTTTACTGAATTTATTTTAACTATTTATTTACACTTTTTTTTTTTTTTTACTGTATTTGTCAGTTATAACTTTTACTAGTTAAACAGAAGAATATAAAACTTTTTAAGAATTTTTCTGCTTAGTAACTCTATAAACAATTAATTTATATTAAGTCTTAAGGATAAAAAGATTATTCAACTCGATTGGGAGAGAGGGTTAATTTATTATTTAATGATGTGCTACTATCGAGTAAGTTCGTCGACATCTATGTTAGATTTTTATTTATTTTTTTCTGATAGTAGGGCTCTTCGAATACATCCTCGAACCTATTTCATACCTTAAATTTCCACAACATATTTTGAATGTATACGGTATGCACTGTGTGCGTTCTGTTCTTAAAGCGTGTGTTGTTCGTCTCTTTTAACCGTAATTAAAGAAGAATCGATTTAACTTTTTGGAAATTTCACTTTTAAATTCTTTTTTTCTTTAAAGCATCCGGTGTTACATTACAGAATAGTCATTTAGTCGAGATATTATGGAGGCGGTCAGGTGGGATGTTTTAAGTCTAAGAGTAGGCGAACTTGTTCTTTGTTATAGAACTTGCGGTCTTAAAAATTATTTACCGAACACCTGGGATATAACAGTGTTCGATTCAATTTATACGACTATGTAATATTTATTATTGTTATATTTGTCTAAACTATCATTATTCTTGTGATTAGCATTTTGTTTATACCGTCTAATAAATATTTGTAATGTAATTTTAAGTAAATTAATTTTTTAGAATATTAAATAATTTTTTAAAAAAATATTCTTCACTGGTTTTGAAATAAACTTCTAGGTTTATTTTACTACAACTTTACGTGATTAATTTTCCATTTATTAGGTTATTCTTTTTTTTACAAAAAGCCTTTATAAGTTCTTGTAAAACGTTTTTCGTACAGTCTTATGTTGTTGAATCCATATTTTTTCTTTCCGATTTCAAACTCTATACTCTTTATCATAGAATGAGATACCTGTGCTTATTGGTAAAAATTAAATATAAACTGATATCTGAGAAGACAATGTTTCCCTGGCTTTGAGAATCCCGCCTTCAAAAATCACAGCTTTCTTCTTCCTCTTGTTAGTAATTAATATATTTTATTTTTACTTTTTATGCTTTCTACATATATGTTAACATAATTTATTAAATATGTACTGTAATAAGGGTTTTCCTTGATCGAGTTTTATCAATATTTTTTTATGTTTTACTTTAACTTATTCGATTGTTTAGTTACAGGATAATTGTTTCTAGTAAAATTCTGTAATTATGTGTTTTATCTCTAAACTAAGGATCTTGGATTTTTGGAAATAAAAGTGGTTAAATTAAGCTTTAAAGATTCGATGATAATAATAATAAACAGAAAATGCTAGGTTTTATTAAAAACCGAAAACTATTTTTAGATTTATATTTTATTCCAATGGGTCTTGACGGTTTTTCCTTTTCCATTTTATTTTCAGTAACCATTTAGCACTCTTTCCTTTTAAAAATAATGATCATTTATATTTTTTTCCGCTAATTGCTTTCGATATATTATTTAGAAATGTGATTTTTATACTCCTAACGAATGAAGTATACAAAGAAGTGTTCTATCGAGTGCGATGGTGAAAACAAATAATCGGTACTTTATTGATGTTCTATTATTTTTTTTTTTTACGAATTTACTTTTTATTATGGAGCTTAACATAAAATATTTGTTGTTTCATTCGTTGTTTTTGTCATTCGTATTGCATCAAGCTGTTCATTTTTCTACGCGTATTATTATGAGCATGTTTCTCAGAAAACATTTATGTTCGCATAAAAATAAATCTTATCGGTCTGTGTATATCGCTGTTTTTGTATCTTGTCGTTTCGCATATACATTTATATTTTAAGTTTGTTCATATAAAAATTTAAATTGCAAAACTCGGCGATAAATGTAGGAGATGCTACTGGACGGGTTATTAGAATATAGATCAGGGAACAGATCGTGGAGATCGGGTCGGGGCGACGGCCGGCGTCCCGACGGCCAGACCGCGTGGGCGTAGCGGCCATCGCCCCCGCGTTATTTACAGGCTTGACAACATACTTATCAACGTCCGAATTATCACTACCGACGACCCGAAACACCAAAGAAAATGATCCTTTTCTAAGATTATAAATCGGCGGATAAATCTTCTTTTAACTACTTTGTTAACACTAAAAGCCTGTCTGTTGTAGAAATGAAAAAATAAAGTCCAATAACAGTCTTTTAATAGGTAGTATAGATTTAAATTAAATAGTCTGATATTTACTGCTCTCTTTTGAAGGAGAATTAACTTCTTTTTTTTTGTCACTAGGAGAAGTCTTATCTACCATAAAATATGAAAGTACAAAATAATATTTTTTAAAGTTTTATTATACAAAATTTTAAAGATTATTGCTGTTATTACATAACATGATTTTCTCTCTTTAAGGGTCTGTTTTTGTCATTTTTATTTTTATTTCTAAGCTCATTGAATGAAACTTCAGTTTCTAAAGTATAACTAACTATGAAGGCAATGCTTTTAATGTGTTTCCCCTCCCCTCTCAAAAAAAAAATAAATAAATAAAAAAAAATAGACTCCCAATTCATTGTTCAATGCATTTAAAAAATGTTTTATCAAAAAATCATCCCTCATTTCACATAAAAATAATTTCACAGTCTACTTACTTATTTTCTTTATTAAAATAGATTTATTGGTATTGTTGATATCGATATCAATGAATGTAAATAAAATGGCAAAGAAAATCTTTGATAATTGTTTAAAAGAGGTAAAAATCTATAAGTAGAAACAAAGCTGATAATAACAAGATATTGGTGATAGTACAGAATAAAAATTATAATGGATTAAAATCTGTTATAATTAAATATTTCCTAGGTACTCTTACTTAGAGTTAAGTCTGTTAACTCTTAAATCAGAGGTATTCAAGTGTGTTTTTCTTTCTTTCCTCTTTTCTCAACCTCTTTCCTCTTTTGGTTCTTGACAAATGACGATGGAAATTGTGTTGGCTTTTTAATTGCTTTCTGGAGTATCAAAGAAGGCTTAACAACTGATATTAACTATTGTCTGGTATTAATTGTTTTGGCCAAGTTTACGACATTGCGAACATTAATATGTATCAGCTTTAATTGCCTTATATTCAATCTCCAGTCTGTAATTCTTACTTAATGATTTTCATCTATTTATTCCATTCTAAAGATTAAGTGGGGAATTATGAAAAATAAAATAAAGCAGTTCAAGTATTGGCTTTAGTATAAAAACAATTCTATGCCATCAGAATAAAAAGTTTGATTAAAAGATTTGGCATAGCGATCATTTTAATAGGAGATTATTATCTTAAACATCCTAATTGTAATTTCTTGAGTAATAAATCATGATATAATTACTGAATTACCACTCATATATTTAGCAGTCATTTTAACTATTCTTTTTTCTTTTCAGCACTAAAAGTGAAGTTGATGCTTAGACGTCCAATCAACCAACTGGTTGCTCAAGGCATCATGCCACGTAAGTTTATATTAAAAAAAAATTAATTTAATTGTTTTACTATTTAACGAGGCATATTCATAAAGTAAGGGCCGTTGGCTTATATTTAAATATTAGCGGGTCTGGGTATAATTCACGCATGTAGGGCCATCTATCAGCTGTTTATGAAGCCATGGCAGTTGTTTTGATTTGTAGTCGTTTGCCTGCCGGTGGGTGAATACGGATCGCAATGTGCGTGACAATCGTTTCTTCTGTTATTTCTTAAGTACGCACTGTGACTCGATTTTTGTGTGCAAAAGGATCTTCAACTGTTGAAATTCATCGGTCGTTGTGCCTAGCGTATGGACCTACAGTAATCAGTGAAGGAAAAGTTTAGACAGTGGTGTCGAGACTTTAAAAATGGCTGCACAAATGTCCATGACAAAGAGCGGAGTGGCAGGCCCAGTAATCAGACCGATGAAAAGGGCATCATTTTGATTGATTTCATGGAACATTGATCAACAATTACAGTTGATGTGTACTGCGAAACTGAGACATGCGATCCAAAATTGATTACGTGGGAAACTGTCAACCAGCGTAATCCTTCTCCACAACAACGCGCATCTTCACACTGTTAACTTAAACAAAGAAGAAGATGATTCAAGATTTTCATTGGGAACTTTTTGACCACCCTTCATCACAGTCCCAACCTTGCACCTAGCGACTACTTGCTCTTCTTGCATTTGAAAAAGTGGCTTAGTGGACAACGGTTTGAAAACGATGAGGAACTCAAGACTGCCGTTATCAACTGGTTCAGTTCCCAGGTGGCGAACTTCTATGAAGAGGGGTTAAAGAAACTGGTGCAGTCACGAAAAGTGCTTAGAACTTTACGCCGATAATGTGGAAAAATGAAGTAGATATGTAGTAAACTAAAAGTGTAGTAAACTAAAATTATATGTAAAAACCCTTTTTCACAAGTTAATTTTTACAAGTAGATATGTAGTAAAGTAAAACTATAAATAAAAACCTTTTAAAAGTTAATTTTTTTTTCAACGACCAACGGCCTGTACTTTATGAATATGTCTCATATTACATAACTTTACTATGTGTTTTCTTCATTCGGCTCATTCCTGATTAAATGTTTTTTGATGATCATGAAATGGTGTTCTGCTTTGTACATTCATATGATAATTCCCACGGAAGTAGTACTTTGTGTTAAGATTTGAAGGCAGATGTGATAAGTTCTTTTTGTAGTATCTTAAAAATATTAATACTTGTACGTTAAAGAATTCCGAAGCATTCATTTAGTTTTTGTGGCTTGTGTATTTTATTAAAAAAAAAAAATCAAGTATTCGAAAGATGATATGTATGCAGTAAACAAAACATATTTATTATTCTACTTGTAGAAACTTTGCAGAATGCATGCTTAATAATAGTAATTGTCGAATAAAATTATAGATATAATTTTACTGTCAGGAGTAGTTTATTTTTTTAATATCAATAATTGCATTCTGGTATTTTTTTCTAAATATATATTCATGTTATTTAAAATAAATTTTTTTATATTAAAATACATGAATATATTTAAAAAAAAAATGTAATGCAAAGAATTTAGGATAAAAATACCAGAATACAATTATAGGTATTAAAAAACTACTTCTGACAATTAAATTAAAAATATAATTTATTCAATAATTATTATTATAAATTTATTAATTATTGTAAACTTTTTTATCTCTTAATTTCTTATTATGAAATTCCATTTTATTTGTAAACATTTGCTATTATTCTTCTCATCTGATTTTAAACCTTTTTTTTTTTTTGTTTTTGTTTTTTTAATGTTTGTATCTTTTTATTTAATTTTTAGCATTAAAGACTCCGCCTGCTTTCCATGAGCAAAGGCAGAAATTAGAACGAGCTAAAATGGGAGATCTACTTAAGGCAAAAATACAACAGCGTCCTGATCGTCAGGAACTTGTGCGTCAACACATCTTAGAAGGTATTTATAAAAATCTTTTGTTTTGTTAAAATCTGGCATTTGCATTTATACATTTTTTTTGCTTTACTTGAAATTACTTGTAAAAGGTTATGTGATCATTAAATAAAAAAATATAATTGTATTGTTGAGATTATGAAAGTTATGCATACTAAATTCTACTTTGTTAGAAATGGAAAAAAACAGACTATAAGAATATTTTCTTGTAAATATGTAATTTTTTTTTTAGAAGTTAATTTATATTTTTATATAATTTATTATGTTTCCCTCAAGAAATTATATGTTTTTAGAATATATTTATTGTAATTGTAGTAATGGGAATAAACGCTTTACATAAAAGATCCAGTTGCTTACATTAATATATTAATTAAAAATTCACCTTGCCAGCACAGACAAACCCTAGTTACTGATTCTTGATTATACTGTTAGGACTAGATAGTCGTGACTGTTTTTAAATTTTAATTTATAGTTAAAAAATTTTTTGACTTTAAAATAATGTTTTTTAAACTCCTGATAATGGCTTTCAACTAATCCGAATGATCTTGGGTTTGTCTCAATGTGCTGGTAAAGTGGATTTTTAATTGTTAATATTATTTAATTAATTAACATATCAGTGGTACTATGTTTGAGAAATTAATGCATACATAAAATTATGATACTTAAAAATATGATTACTTACCACTTCATAGGTTATAATCATGTGTCTTGAGATTAAGAAACAAGTTCTTATGATTGTATTTGATTGAAAAACATTCTTGACATCATTAAAATTTTTTTTTAATTTTGTAATAAATTACAAATTAGTATGTCATATGTATGTTTAGTAATGTATATTTATTAGTGTCATAACTGCAGTAGTTATAGGCAATCTTGAGATGAATCACAAATTACTCTTGTAAATAACACAGCTATTCTCAAAAATAACGAGTATCTTGTGCTAGGTTTACTAACAAAACCAGGAAATAAAGTGATTTCCTATTCCCTTTTTATTGAACTGAATATAGAATCGCAGGAAAATGTTGAACTTCTGTGTACCAGCAAGACATAGCTTTATCTTCTATAAGAATGAAGGTTTCACTGGCTACTTTGAGTTTGGGCATTAACTTGCTGTTACTGTTTTTTACTGAAATATTGTTTATTACTGTTTATTTATAATAGAAGAATGTCCTATCTGTGTACATACATTCATATAAATAAACACTATTGCTACTGATTAACACAACTCTGTAAAATATCATAATTGCATTACAAATTCATTTAAAAAAAAAAAAATCAGTAATAAAATATACAAAATAATTATAGATTTCTAATATGTAGATATATGCAGAACTAAAAAGGAGATTAAGCACAAATAAGCTATAATAAAGGTATAATTGTACAATTTGCTAAGTATAACAATGTTTATGAATTTAAATGAATTAATTCCAATCACAAGATTAATTATAATGAATCAATAATTACAACTGACTGAATTATTATTAAGCTAAATAACATTTATCAGTTAAAAAATGTAGGAAAAGATTTGACAAAGCGATAAAGAATAAATTTTAAAATGTAAAAAATAGAATAGGAAGAAAGAAAAGATTAGTTGTATTACATGTTATCTATGGCATTATGATAGTTTTGTGAAATTACAGTAATTTTTTTTTTTATTCACAGATGTGGGGCACGTTGATCCGTCATTAGCCGAGAGACAACGAATGCTCAAAAAATGTAGATTAGCTGATCAATTAAATGACCAACTATCACATCGACCGGGTCCATTGGAACTGATCAAGAAAAATATACTTCATACAGTTGAACCGATCGAGAGGGCTGTTAAAGGTAAATATTTAATAGCAGTTGCTTGTAAAAATAAATTATTAATCAAATATTACGTTTAGTAGTATTTTATTGTTTATTTTTCTTTGTATGCAGTGTAACCATTAAAAGCATGTGGACTATAAAAAAAAAAAAATTTCAAAAAGTGTAATATTTGATATTAATCATTTATCTATATTCTGCTGGTACAGTGCTAACTGTTGATCGATGTAGGGTATGTGTTATTTTGGAGGTGTTTGTTATCAATTTTTAATTTTTATCTCATTCATTTATTCTCTAGAACTGATGAATAGAAACAAATTTGAGTAAGATTTGTATGTGTTTATATTTTAGAAAATTTTTTACATTAACTGATAAATTTATTAAATAAAAATCTATTTACAGAAGAAATAAATTATGTTGAGTTCTTATATATATTGTTTTAGATTATTTTTTGTACTAAGAAATTAATTTCTCAACTTTTTCACCTTTCAAGATCCTTTTGTTCAACTGAAAAAAAATTAATGATTTGTTTGTTGGCAACAAGTTGCTGACGGAGACCATTTTGATCTCTATTTGTGCATTCTTGGATGGAATAAAGTTTCAATTGTTATTGCTTTATTATTATTGTAATTTAATATTCATGGATTTCTTTCTTTGTTATTAATAATCTGCACTACTGTATATAAAAATTCAGTAGTCATATTGTAATCAAAATTCAGTTTTAAAATTATTTTCTGAATAACTTTTACTTTACGCTGAATAAATGTTTACTGATAAGGTTTTAAGATCTTGGCTCATACTGCTCTACCAGGTAAAGCCTTTGATTCAGAGGTTAACTTCATGATTTAGGAACTGCAGGACCTCATTTCAAATCAGTAGTATACTAGGTTGAGCCACTTTTAGTCTTAAGCTTGACCAATTTTTATTCCTGTCTGGAAGACAAGGTACTAATTACAATTGCATTTAATAGAATGTCAACCTTTAAATATCAATCTTAACTTTAGGTCAGTAAAGGTTGCCATGTTACCGAGCAATTCTATCCTGCAGAAAACAATTTTATATAAACTGTATATACATTAACATGAGCAAACGTAATTAGTTATATATACACATATAGAGTTTTAAATTTAAAACTCTAGCAATTCAACAATTATTAAAAACACATAATGTTCACAGATTATGTAAAATATATTAAATTTATTCTACCTTTAGATAAATTATCATAATATGTAATAACTGTATATTATTGTATGTTTTTAATCTGCGCTTAATTTTTTTAATGTTTTTTTTTTAAATTATGTTTATAATCAGTTTTTATTTTCAATTATTGTTAGTATAGTTTATTTACAAAAACAAACATTAAAAGAAATTAGATTCAAACAAAACAGGCAATTGCAGTTTTTTTAATACTCAACAAAATTACTTACTTGTATATATCTTATATAAGATTACAAGATTATAACTTTTTTCTACAACAGAATTACTGTTTCCAATGCTGAAATGATTTAACTGTATTTACAGTTTCAGTTTTTCCCAAGGTTAAATTTAGTTTGGGGTTTATTCATTGTTCTTTTAAATATTTTAATTTTAGTATACATACAATACAGTTTATGTGAATCTGTTTATAACTTATTTTTGCATGTTTACTTATCTTTACTAAAGTAATAAACAAACTATCAGTGAATTATACAGTTTTTATTTTGTTAATGTGATTCATTCACTCCTATCTTCTTTATTTGTTAGCTCAGTAGATTGTTTAATACATTTTTCTGTGCATTGGAAATGAAATATTTAAACTATTAAACTACATACTTAACTTTCAAATGATTTCTTCAGTTAATATTTTGCTGTAAAGTCATATGTCAGAGCTGACTTCAGTTCATAATCTATTGTCCATTTGTTTAATAATAATTTAATGATAGAGAAAATTTGGAAAAAATATTTCTAATAGTTATTTGACTGCATTTAACTGCCATTAAAATTAGACTTCCTGGCTACAGAAAGGCATAAGTTTGCTACAAGAGATTTGGTTGATTTTAACCTCTTAGATTTTGTATTATTTAGATTATATTCCATAACAGTTTTTATTCCATATCCTTTCTGTACACCTATTTGAAACTTCTCTAGGGGTTTTATGAAGGGCCACCCAGTTTTGTTGTAACTATTTAGAAAAGTTAGTTTCTTCATTAAATATACAATAACTGTTTTATATGTTTTTTGATGTATGTGAAATAATTTATAGTAGAATTTCAATTGTTAAATGAATTTTCATTCAGCTTTTGTGTACTAAACAACCATGTTTTAAAATGTAGCATTTATATTACATGTTCATATTTAATTTCTCATGTTGTATTATCTATCTTAGAAACATGCTACATTAATTGTCTTGTTTCTGTTCATTGTACCTTCATTCATTCATTTATTAATGATTGTGTACTGAATAAATGTTACACAACAGCTTGGGGCCGTATGATTAATTAGAATGCCGAAATAAGTCACAGTAGTTATCAGATATTATATGAAAACAATGGTAATACATAATCTGATAAACATTTTTTTATAATTGATAATGAATTTATAGATTCGATGAGATTATGCAGAGTATATCATGAAATTCTCCTAGGACTTTTATAACCTAGTTTACTCCAATATTTTATGACAAATATAAAAATAAACCTTAACATTTGTATAAAGGTTCTTTGCAGCTACAAATTTGATGTTCAATGTAATCATAATTTTAAATTAAATTTCCTGTTTTTTTAATTTTGTAATAAAAACTATTCATTTTTTTTTGGGGGGGGGGAGGGGAAAAGTCTATACAGGGGTGTATTCATATTGTTTAAAAATATAATCTTATATATAGATATATATACAATTTTTTTTTTTTTTGGACAATAATGTATAAGTATGGCATATAGCTCAAGATTAATAAGTGAAAAGATTAAAAAGTATCTTTAAAACAAAACTATATATCATAACATTATAATCATGATGTAAATGTTTTGTTTTTTTTTTTTAATACAGAGGGTCACATAGAATTTAAAGCAACATGTGAAGGACAGAAGACAAAACCTCAGCCGCCAGATCATTATATGACTTTAGATGATGACTCTCAAAGTTCAGAAGCGACTTCTCCACAAGAAGCTGCATTATCTTCACCGCCTAGAGAGATAGTCGATCAATCATTATCACAAGAGATTTATGTGGATTCACTAGGAATAAGAACTGATAACCAAGTTAATAAAGATATTGTATCTGACACCTCTGTGAACTCAAGAGATGTCCTTGAAACTGCTGCTGCTCAGGCCGGCATAGTAACGGTTCTTGTTCCTGGTACATTACTAACAGCCGCTCCATCACCTTCGCTGTCATTATCATCATCCTTATCACCGTTATCGTCTATCAGCTCACCTCCTTCTGCTCGACCAGCACCACCTCCTGGCAAAGACAAAAATCGTAAAAAGTCAAAAACAAAAACACAACCTAAGACTAGAACCATAAAATTTCATGAGTATAAAGTAAGTTAATCTGTCAGTTTTTATTGGTATTTAGCAGTATTCTAAGTATTCATTTAGCATTATTAATTTGACTTATTAATTGTAGTATGATTCTCTTTAATGCATTTGCTGTCGTATTGAAATGTAACAGTTACTTGATTTGTGCTATAGGAGTCACTGGTGACTCACTTCCTTTTAACAAGGAGTAATTAACTCAAGGTATCATGTTGATTATTTCATATCTTCTTGAATCTCTTCAGAATGGTGATTAATCTTAAGCCAGCAACCTTTGCTGTTAGCATCAGTGTAAAACTTTTCCAACATCTTGTTCTTAATTAAAAGATATCCTTAGTCATGGGTGGCACATATACATGTTTTATTGCTATTATTTTATTCTGCTTTTCTAGTAGATCTATTATTTTACGAGATTTTATTTTTTCATTTAAAATATTTATTGCATCAATTATTTAAATATAACTTTAACATAATTATGATTACAGTTTTATAAGATGTGCAAGAGTTCAGTATGTTTTTTTTATTTACCCTAATTTAACTTGGTTGTTTCTCATTTATAGTTAGCAGTGATGTTGTAAGTAAAATATTCATCATCACAACTTAGATTTTTGTGTAACATACTAATTGTGTCTGTTCTTCAGTACATTGCCAAAGCGAGACAATTAATTGAAAGTGGGAAGACTATCATCGGTGACTCGTGCAGTACGGTAGCAAAAATTTATTTCCTAATGAAACACATGTCACCTTGACATTTTCATTTATTAAAAATAATGAGGAACATAACATTACAATCGCTGTAAAATCTATAAACAATTGATATAGAAGATATCATGATACCACACGAGAAAAAGGCCATAGTTAAAAGAGCATACCAGTAAAGTAGTTATTCGTGAGTCACTGGTGACATTTTTTGTGAATCAAATGTGTTAAGCTTAATATTTTAAAAATTATAAAAAATGGGGAAAATAAAATTAAGTTTTTTCAACTTATTACTATTATGTGATAAAACATTTATGGTGATTGTGATTAAAGGCCAGACTATTTGAAAAAAAATTAGTATGTGTAATAAATCTATTAAATTAAATCTTTTTAATCTTATTAATTAAATTAACTCTATTAATAAATTATATCAACTAAATTGTTTACAAAATTAATTAGTACTTAATTGATAGAAAAGAACTATTTAAAAAAAATGTGATATCAAATGAAATATCTCAATCACATTATGGATCCATGTACACATTATTGTTAACAGTAACATTTTTCACTAACAATTTTCACAGAAAATAAAGACAGTTTTCATAAAAAGACTTTTTTTCATCACAAGAAGTTAGTTTTGACTTTTTGTGTCAAAGGAAATCAATCTAGACTTACACATTTTAGTGAAATATTATATTGCTAGGATGACTGTTCGCATTGTCATACATAGTTTGATTTTTGAGTAACATTACTCACAAAATTTATTAATGGTCACAAAATTTCATCATTGGTTTAAAATGTATTTAATCTACAATATTAAACAATTCCAAGACTTTAAACTCTGTTGTAGAACTATATATAACATAAATGATTTTTGTTTTTCATTTCATCCAACTCATTTCTTCAAAAATATTTTTTTTCATGTTATAATATTGCAATAATAGCCGTAAAAGGTATGGTGACATCATAAACTAATGGTTTGTTGTATGCTGAATCTAGTTATTTATTTAGTTTATGACAGTTTATTATTGATGTTTTTTATTTTTTTACTTCAATGTGCTTTATAAAATGATATCTGAAGATGTGTTAAACAGCAGTAGCATTCTGTACATGTGTTATCATTTTTAATTGTTTTTTTTTAATTAAATTAAATTTATAAATATACAGAATTTTCATTAAATTTTTTCAACTATATTTTCATTTTAGCAGCTTGAAAATGTTAACAATAATGTGTAAGTGTATTAATAATGTGATATTTCATATGAGATATCACATAAAATGATATCACATGATATGTGTGTGTTTGATATGAGATGTTTCATTTGATGTCACATTTTTTAAAAGATAATTTTTTAATTAGTGATTTTTTTTTTTAGTTAAGTACTGATTATTTTTGTAAAATATTTATTTGATATAATTTATTATATGTTATTTTTTTTTTCATTAGAATTAAAACTTTCATGAAAATATTTAAAAGTTTTTTAGAAGAACTATTAAATTTTTTCAAAATTCTAAACATTATTCTGTAAAACAAAATGTAAACATAGAAAAAGTTACCTAAGGCTATTTGTAATAATGATTTTTGAAATGTCAGCTGGGGTTGAAAATTAAAATTCTGTTCTCAGTTTACATGATTAGAATTATTGTACACTAATGTAATAAAACACACCCAAAGAAAAGTTAGCTACTTAAAATTTCTGATCACATGTTTGCTGTTATTTATTTATTACTTTTAGTTATAAAACTGTAAAATAAGATTTTGTTAATGAGAAAGAAAAATAAACTTTTAATAAGCAGTATGTGGAGTGACTATTTGAAATTAAAATTCATGTATCAGAATTATTCTTAAAATTTCCTATGATTATAAAATAATATTATTGGAGTTTAGCCATGTAGGGCATTTACAAAATATACAATAATTGAAATTACAAAGTAGTCCACAAAAAAAAAAAGAAAGAAAAAAGTTAAAGAAATTATAAATACCTTCTTCTAGTAAATAAATAATCTCTTGCCAACATCAAATGATTATAGTGCAGTACATGTATCAAAATGATACAGTTCTCATTTGAATCCTTTGCATCTTCTAAAACTATAATGTTATGATAACAATAAATCAGTTTAAGTTACAAGTTTTTAGTTTTAATATGAGTTTTTATATTTAGAGTTTAGGATTTTGTATATTAAACATAAAATAAATATGCATTCTATACAAATTAGAGTAACATAATTGTTACCAGTTTTATAATTAATGACATTGTCTGGATAGAATAATTTTATGTACACTGTATAAAAATTGTTTAAGTATTACAAATGGGTTTACATTATCCAGTTTAAAGTAAAATATTAATAACGTTCAAGTTAATATTATATTTAAGTTAATATTATATAATCATCATATGTACAAGGGTCACATAATTATAGCTAAATTTCTATTATAGTTATAATTTCATTCATCTGGAAGATTCTGGGTTTAAATCTTGTCTGGTATAGTATTTATTATACATAAATAAATTTCATCTGTCATTAAGCAACAGTAACTGGGTCTCAGTTGTTATTATCAGAGGAAGTTAAATAAAGAAAAAAACTTTGACAACATTAATATAAATTTTGGTTAAAGTCAAATGCGGTTATTAAATAGTTCATGTGGTTATTTAAATATTACGTTTTATAAAAAATGTAAAATAAAAATATTTTAGATGTTAAAATATGATTTCACTCCCAGCAGTGACAACTAAATCAAAATTATCTAAAGTTTCCTTAATATTATAATTTAGTAAAACTGATTCTTTTTATATTATTTACATTTCAATTATTTTTATTAAAATAATAAATTATTTCAATATTACTCAACTGATTTAAATTTATTTTTAAGTTAGCCATACTGGAATCATTTCTAACTAGGATGTGAAGAAAACATTACAATGGTTGAATTCTCTTTTACAAAATTACAACATTTATGCATGTAAATATAAACAATAATGATCCAAACATTGATTGAGGCACCCTGCAAATGATGTCTGTAAATTAGCTTTCATCAGTTGAAAGCTGAAAAAAAAAAATATATATATATATATATTCATATCAGAGATAATTAAATTTTAATGATTTAGACAATTTAAGAAAGTGAAATATATTTTTTTTTTAAATAATAATAATTGGATTTAGATGATTACGATGATTATAAACAATGCTGTTCTAATCTCATAATTCCAAACTTTATTCAGTAAGTTAACTATTTACTTGTATCTATCTAGATTTAAACAGTCAAATTTTTCCCTACATTTAGAAATGTACCGCAAATTCTTTATTTTTCATTCCATTTATCAATTAATGTGCTACTGCTAATACTGTTAACCTATTTTTTCTGAAGCCAAATTGATTTTCTAAATGGATATTAAAATTTATTGCTCTACCTTGTTTTAATGAACTGGTAACTCATTAAAAACAAGAGATATTAGTATATTACACTTATTCTAAACATTACTATACCTTACGCTACATCTGTTTATATTATTATGTGTGTATGTACTAAGAATTTTAATTTTGTGATTCAGTGGGAAAAATACAATATTTAAATAAAAATCATCTCTTTTTCTAAATTACTTGCTGCTTTAACAAAAAAAATCACTTCTGTTATTATATAAATATCCACTGCAAATATAAATACTATTATATATTATAATGTTCACTGCAGATATAAATTTATTTACTTTATGTTTCTCTGCTAATAACCTGAATTATATAAATTATTTCATATGATGGAATGAATATATTTCATGAACTTATTATTATTTACTTATTATTTTATTACTTTGTCAATATTAATAAGAATAAAATGTTATTTTAAAATAAAATTATTAATAAGTGCATTATAATGATGTATCAGTAACTTAAAAGTTTTAGAATAGGTTTTATAGTTTTTCAGACTTATTAACAAGATTTCTTTTCTAACACATACATAATTTGCTAATAAAAAATAAAAATAGTTTTATGTAAAGTTAAAACGGTTGCCGGGTGAGCTAAACATTAAACTGTAAAAGGAATTATTAAAAATAGTGGCCATCAGTATTCAAACTTTTTTTTTTGTTACATTTTCTACCTCCAAAATATATACAAATCACCTGCAATTTTCACTTTTCAAGCTCAGGCATCAGAGGATTTTTATAATCCTGTAGTTTCAGAGAAAGGAGAAAAAAGTTACTCTTCACAGATTTGGGTAATTTAAAGCATTTATCAGTAGCTAGAAAAAAATTAAATTTTTATTTTTGGAAATTCAACACAAAAGGTCTTGCTTTCTTATTTTGAAGGAAACCAAATTTGGTAATCTGAGGTTTATTTAAGGACTATTCAGCTTGAGATATCATGTATGTAGATGACGTTGGGAACATGTATGTAGGTATGATTTAGAAAAGAAAAATATTTTAGATAATCTTGTTAAGAAAGCCATATTACAAAGATATATCTGAACTGCTTATGAGCAATTACTCGGTGATAACATATTACAGATAACTTACTTACTTTAAAAACATTTTATTCAAGATTTTAGAACTATTGTGTGTTTATAGCTGCTTTTATAATAGTTAAAATGTTGGTGTATAAATTTTGATAAATTTAAGATATGATACTGATTGTGGTGTGTGTAGACAATAGAATTGATACAGCGTGAAAGTTATGTGTCAGGAAAATTAACTGAGGAAGGAAGGAAGAGATACAGTTATGGTTATGAAATTTTAGGGAAAAGTTGGAAATCAGAAAATTTATTCTAAAAATAGAATAATGAATGATTGTAAGATATGAACACATAAAGATGATTGTAGATAGGTTAGAGTATATACCAGAGTAACAGCAAAATTTGTGAGTACAGCAAAATTAAAAAATGCATTAGTACCACTGAACGTGAGATGTGAATATGAATAACATTTATGGTTTCTTCAAGAAATCATAAGTAATTTAGGATGCTAGAGATTCACTGAGTTTCTTAACTTCATCAAGGGCTAATAACTGTAGTAACTTATTTATTTTATATTTGATTTTTTCTTCTTAAACTTATGTTCTGCTTTCTTTAAATCGGTTAATAATTTTTAGGGCCCTCCAAATGCTCATAAGAATTCATCATTGAGCTCTTCGCCTGCTGAGACATCCTATGAGTTATTATTACAACAGCAGCAATTGTTCCTTCAATGGCAACTTGAATTGCAGCACAAGGTATTGTAATTACATTTAAAAATTGTGTTATGAATATAAAGAATTATACTCTTAATTCCATTTTTTTTCCTATTAAATATTTTACAAATATTTTCCTTTTAAATTAATTTTTGTAAATGGTGTGAATATTCAAAAGCCAGAAACAATGAATAATAATTGCATATCCTTCTAAAAGGTTTTTTAATGTCAGTGCCATAATGATTTTACTAGAAATAATTACAGTTGTTCTATAGTGTTATAGTCATTCTGTTTTTTTAGTAGTTTTGTGCACTTTAATAATCAGTTGTTATAGCAGTTACATTGTAAATGCAACTCCTGCATCAATTAATGACGTCTTCTGCTTTTCAGGGGTTGTGTATAGGGTATTATTGAAAAGTTGGGTTCTACTGATTGAAGTCAGTTACCTTAGGAGATAACACAACTTTGTTTATCACTGCCTGTGATTGTGCATGAAGCGTGACCTTATGTACATAGAGTCTATCGTATGTCTGGGTTGTTCAGTGATGTTGCAATGGCTATTGAATACTTTATAAATACGTGCAAAAATTTTCTTTGTAAAGCTCAGGGAACAGGAACCTAGATTCTTGAATTGTGCTGACTTATAGAGATGAAGTTTTAGTCCATATTATGTGTAGTGTTTTAATGATGTACCATAAAAGCGATTAAACTTTGGATAAAGATGACAAGTTCTGAAATGGCTCATACAGTTATGGAGTATGTTACATATTCTTTACAAATGCTTTAAGCATGATTTGCATAAACAAAACTTTTATCTACATGTTCGATCTGTCTTTTTATCTACATGCTTAATCCGTAAAAGCAATAAGTGGTTTATTTAATTGAATGCATGTATAAGATAAGCGATGATTTAATGTGATTTGTATTGCTATCATTGAATTTGTGACCTGTTTTTTTGTTATAGTATCCACTTTTGCTGCCAGCATCTCAGAAACCTCAAGAGCAAACCACCGCCAGCTTGATAGCTGTCACAAAAGCACCACCTGCTCCACCCCCACCATTAGCTCAACCTCCTCCTCCACCTCCTCCTCCAGATACTAGGCCTCTCAGGAACTTAGAGGATATGAAAGGTATTAATTGTTTTGTTATAGTTTTTACATTATGTTGTACAGAAATAACTTCTTTTTTAGATTATTAATATATGCACTATACATATAAATAAATTAAAAATTAAATTGTTGGTTATAATTTAATACAGTAAAACTATAATACTGCATTACGTGAAATATAAATTAATAGCTTATTATAACTTATATTATAGCTTAATTATAACAGATAAACTGTAATAATATTAAACAAAATAAAATATTTGTATTCAAGTTTAAAAAATGTACAAAGAGAAAGAAATAAATGAAGAAAAACTGGATATGGACATTTTAATTGAAAATAGTTAAATACAATTATTAATTTTTAGTGGTAATATATCTGAGATATATCTTGTATTAATTCAGTAAACAAAAAATAGTTATATACATCTCAACAGGAATGTCAGATAATATAAGTTGCTCATGTATTTATTAATAATCCTGTAATATTTCTGCTTCATGTCTGTGACTCTAATCCAAATGTTTGATTTAATTCATCAGTGGTAGTTCAGGATTTTTACTGCTAATGATATAAGAATCTTTACCACTGATGAATTCAAATAATGATGACCCAGGGGTATCCTTATAAGACATAGTAATGTATCTTTTCTTTTAAAATAGAACTATATATCCTTTTAATGAAGCCTAGATGCGTGTAGGCTCTACCGATTACTTTTTTAAGTTATTTTTTGCGTGATAAAAATTTCAAGTGAATGTCGAAATCGATTTATAAATATTTTACAATTATAGCGATTGTTATTAATTGTGTAATTGTGATAAGTAGGACTCCTTTGATTGCGAAAGAGAGAATTCTTCACAATTTATCACATTCATCTCAAGAGCATGCCGGCCTCCGTAGCCGAGTGGTAGCGTCTCGGCTTTCATCCAGAGGTCC
>JAAAKQ030058046.1:0-10013 GCA_010016005.3 Zanna intricata
TCTTGTTCAATGTCGACCACTCCTGAGAAATTTTTGGATCTGAAAAGGCACATCGGTTCAAATCAGATTTCATCTCCTTATTTTTCTTTAATTTAAATATATTAATTTATTAATAATTATTAACCTCTGACTGTAAAAAGAAGTTTTACGATAAATAATAATTCAATAATTACAATAAAATAAAAAAATTATGAAAAACTATCAGTAGTTATAAATGAAATTAAATTTTATGTATTTTCATTTTAAAAAAAAAAATTTATTTTAATTTAATAGGCGTACAAGGAAGTCATGCGATCATCAGATTTAATTTAAATGTGATCAGTAAATGTAACTAACTAATAATTATTAAAAAAGAAAAAATGGAACTGACGTCAAGACCGTGTAATGTGATGTACTTATACAGAATTCCCACTGCCTTTACCAGAAATCATCTATTACATATAATTTATATTGGATCTGAAAGGTTTAAGACGAGATATTTTTACGATTTTTTTTAACGAAAAAAATCATATCTTATGCAGAAAATCACATTACCTGGCATACAGAACATCATATAACAGCATCTAACGTAACGCATACATATAAATTATCAGGATTTCCACTGTCCTTATCTATCCGACAGACGCGAAAAAAAGGTTTTTGTTAATTTTCTGACCGATATTTTGTGGTTAAAAACCTTTTTCAACATCATGATACCACCACGAAAAACAGATGCGTTGATTGTGCAACAATATTTATTTCAATCGGATTAATAGGAAAAATGTTATGCATGAACAAACATAAAAAAAATAAATGGGTTAAGTACATAACCAAATTTTTTGAAATCGATTAAAATGATTTAAAATATAGAAAAAATTATGAGTATTTCATGCATTTTTAAAAAAATACAATATTAATTTTCTCCATATTTTATAAAAAGAAAATGACAGGTTTTATTTATTGAAAAGAAATTGTAACTTATAACTCAACATCCTCAATAAACATAAATAAATACAGCAAGTAATAAAAATATCTGCCAGATTTTACTTTCTGTACTTTGAGATAAGGAAGATTACATCTACATCCAACAAGAACCAAAAAAATTTGAACATAAAAAACTATAAATCAATTTAGATGAGATAAATTAAAAATTATTTTAAAAAAAATGTTTTTAAGATGAATATGCTAAAAGTTGCATTAAAGGCAATGAAGTCATTGCAGCATTATAATAATAAGATGGAAAAATTATTTGTATATGTAATTTCTATTTTTTTTTCATGAGTTTATGCAAGAGGTTAAACTATTTTATTTATTCATATTTATTTTATTACTTATATAATTTAGTACTTTACCTTACGTACACAATAATAATAGTGCAGTAGGAAATTGTCAGCAGGTTGTGTGGTTGAAGCGTAGTGAGTCCGCAGTAGTTGCATTGCTATCTGGCGTCAGACAATGTATTGTGTAAACCAATTAACTAGAGACAGTAAACAAACACAAACATATGAATATTTAATTTATACTATAACAAACACAACCTGGACTTCCACTAGAATTAGGGGGTCGGTCGGAACATATGAGGCGGTTGATTGCGTTTTATCTAAGTTCAAATAAAGCCTATATACCTCATCATATACGTATACACATATACATACACACACGCATACTTCGGTTATATGTTTGTTTGTACCTATTATCGATATACCGTGCAGCTTCTGTTTGTTTATCTAAGGAACTAATACATCATATTAGTTTATATATCGTCCTTTATCCTACTCATGACACAACTAAGTTTAAACTTAACTTCTCGTCTAGAATTGTACTGAAGAATTTTGTATCTATGGTAAATGTTTCCTGAGATAAATTACCGCTGCACGAGTTATTGTTTTTACTATGTGTTGTATGAATTATATACGTATTTATATATTCATAATCTACGTATATAATAAAATTACAACTAGGGTCGTCTCTGTGCGCGCATCATGCAAAAACTTTTGGACAGATTTTAATAAAACTTCACAGATTTATACGTTAGAGGCTTGGTCATTATTTCCAACTAGAATTATCATGATATTCCTAATGGAGGTTAAAATATTGAAGATATTCATTAAAGAAAAAATTAATCCTTTTACTTCATTATATTTCTGTTACCGTGGTAAAAAAAAAACATTTCTGAGTTCAGATCTATATACGTTTAAATATTTTAATACATAATTATTATTATTTTACATCAGCAGTGATCGTATGTGTTCGTTGGTTTCTGGTTTTATATTTGAAGAATTTTAATTTAAATATGATAATCTGTTTTTTGTATTTTACGTTCTTGTTATGTTTATTTTTTCCTGAAGTAGTTTCATAATTTTTTTTCTTTGTAATAGCTATTTTTTCTGCTGCGATTGACTTAACTTTATTTCCTAACCTCTAATTTTACTTTTACCTTACATAAATTTTTATATTAACATTATTTCAGCTTACAGTTTTTTTTTCTGTTATCTTTTCAATAATTAGTGTTATATTATTAGAGATTGATAGTTGGTTTTCTGTTTTTAATAACATAAATTGTGGAGTATGTGATGGGAACTTGCCCACTAGTAATATTATATTATGTGTGGTGCTTGTGGTGTCTATCTCCACTATGATTATTCGGGTGTTACTGCTAAGATCTGGAAGGCCAAAAGTTCGCTTAAGAAACAGTAATGGAAATGCAATAATTGTCGAGAAACCATTTCAGGGAAGATTATGGATAAGAAAGTAGGTGATGATGAGTTGGGTGAGCAATCTTTCACAGTCCTTCGACATTATTTGGAATCTATTTAAAAAAAAAAAAAACCCATACCCTTGAGTTCTGTTCCGTTCCGGAGCATTGACTTACATGAAAAAATATACCTACCTTTGTGTTAAATTTTGTGAAACGAGACTCATAATGTCCGTATTCCCTTCACTAATTATGACAAAAATTGAATAGCATCATTGTTTTATATACAAAAATCATCGTGCCAAATTTCATCCAAATCGGTATATCCAGTCTGAAGATATCAATTTGAAAAAACCCAAACTCTAACATACAAAATTTGATTCGATTAGCATAACTTCCTTATACTGTAATAGCCTTATACTGTATTATGTATAATACGATTATATATTACACGATTTAAGTAAACTGCCAATAAAGTAAAAAGATATGTATTGTTGCTGACAAAGTAGTAAACAATAAATAAAAACTTCAACAATAATTAAAAAAAAAAAACTTAGTTGCCTATGACTAAGTTTAAGATATTGTGTTCTATAATATTATGTAATATTAATGGATATTGTAATATTTGAAATAATTTTTATTATTTTTTTTTTTTTTTATTTCACCTCCGGAACCACCGTTAGGTTATATCTTCAGAAGATGAGATGAACGAATATGAAATAGATAACGAATTTGAAATAGTGTTTCAATAAAAAAAATTAAGATAGAATTAGAGCGTACCAGCAAGATACCATCCAAAAAATAAACATCTTTCCACTACAAAATGTATTAACAAAATAAATTTACATATTTATCAAGAAAAGAGGAATCAATCGTGTTAAGAAAAATGTTTTGCCATTAATCTGGTTTCTCAAGATATTTCTAACAGTAATCTTAGGTACTGAATGCTCAGTTCACCTAGTTCTTTTTTTAACAAGACTTTACCATAATATATCTCTTCCCAGTTTTTGTCTTTTGAATTTCAAATATCTTTTTAAATTTTTTCTATAAAACTGTGATTTTAAAAACTATGTTATCTGTATTTTATGCTCTTTTATAATATACATTTTGCTATCATGTAGTGCTTTACTCAATATTTTATATTTTTTTCAAACAGGCCTGCATTTCAATTCCTTCTGTTCTGATTTTCACTCTTTCTTCTCCATAATTTTTCAATTTTTTCGCTATGGTGTGTTTTTCGTTCTTCTGTCTAGGACATGTTTATATTTCTTTTCTTTTTCTTATCTCTTTTCTTTTTAAATTCACAAGAATCTCTATTCTGCAAATTTTTTTCTCTAAATTATTATACCTTGATAATCTTTTATTACTATAATTGATTTATTTAGGTCTTTCTTTACTGCCGGCCTCCGTATCGCGAGTGGTAGCGTCTCGGCCTTTCATCCGGAGGTCCCGGCTAAGAGTCCCGGTCAGGCATGGCATTTTTTCACACACGCTACAATTTATTCATCTCATCTTCTGAAGATATACCTTAATGGTGGTTCCGGAGGTTAAACCGAAAAAGAAAAGGAAATTCTTCCTTTACTAACTTGATGTATGAGGGGACGAAGTTTTATATTTCCAAAAAATAGCAAAAGGTTTTTTGGATAGTTTATCTCAATCCATTCGAATATGTCCCAAAATATTTCGTATACCACAAAATGTAACCTTCTTTTTCGGATTGTGATTTCTAAATATTTGGAATTTTTTATCTTTTTTTTTTTCTTACATTTTTTTCTTTAATTTTGTAAATTTCTTTACTTGACTTTGTTCTATATCCGTCTTTTGTTTTTCTTGGTCCATGGATTGTTCTTAAAATTTTCCTTTCATTTCTTACAACGTATTCTGGGATTTTTATTTCTGAACCATACAGGATTACTGGAATCATTACTACTGTATTATATTGCCTCAATTTTGCATTTATGGATTAATTTTTTCCTTTTGTACATATTTTTATTTAAAAATTTCAATCTCTTAAAAACTATTTTTCTTCTTTCAAGCGTCTTCTTATCCGAACAATTAGAGATTATTATTTCGCCTAGATATTTAAATTTGTGTATTTAATTTTTTTCAAATTTTGCTTCTATACATTTCTTGTTTTGTGTAGAATTTTTCATTATTTCTGTTTTAGAAAAGGAGATTTTTAAACCAGATTTTTCGGCAATTATTTTCAAATGCTTTTGATATTGCCTTTTTTTGAATTCACCAATGAAGCCAAATCATCTGTGAAAGCTAAATAATTTACTCTTATTTCTCCCGCCCAGATTCCAAAAGCAATTTAGTTAAAATTCAAAAATGTTTTCATTATTTTATTTAATAATAGGTTAAGTAGTGTAAGAAAAAGGCCATCACCCTGATTCAGAACTGTTTTAATTTCAGAAGGATCGCTGATTTCGCCTAAATTTTTATTTTTGAGAATATATTTGTTAGAATTATTTTTATTAAATTTATAGTTTCTGATCGACTTTTTTTTTATTTTTATGAATTATTCATCGTATCATTAAGAGTTTCCCCGTCTATCATATAACCATAAGCTCTTTTCAAATCAAAAAATGTTATAAACATTGGTTTTGATGTCAACATCTTGTTTTTCATAAAAACTAAATTCTGTTCTGAACATGATGAACTTTTTTTTCCTTTTTTTTTTTTGACCGATGAGTTACGAAGGAATGCATTTCTGCACTCCCCATGGGGTCATCATGGGGCAGGGACGCTAACCGCCCCCAGCTAGTCAAACCCAGCGAACTAAGCAGACTCCACAGCCTGCCCCCTACCGACTCACCGCTCTTCTCCGCCCCGAGACCGGACCCGCAATTAAGCACAACGCAGTCTCGGGGGGACGTGTCTGACGAATTTCGGAACTTCACTCTTGAAGAGGAGAAGTAAGTATATACTTCTGTATGGTGGTGTATACTTACTCCTCCTAGTGGTGTACTATTCCTGTCATCCCTCTGAACATGATCTACCGCTTCTGAAGCCTCCTTGAAATTCACCTAACTTTGGATCAATTTGAATTTCTAATATGTTTAATAGTATTTTATTAAAAAACTTTATATGTTACTGGTAAGAAGGAGATCCTTCTGTAGTTATTCTTTTTTTTTTTATAATTTTTTTTTTTTTACAAAGAGAATGGATAATTGCAGTTTTCCGGGATTTTTTTCTTCTTGCCAGATTTTTCTAAACATTACTCTGTTTCCGAAAGAAACACTTCATTGGCTAATTTTTTACAATTCCGCCATTATTCCGTCCTCACCAGCAGCTTTACTAATTTTTTTTTTAAGATTATATAGTTTCTTTATTTCTTACAAATTTGGTGGTTCGGAATTTTCATTTTGTGTGATTTTATAATCAAAATTTAGCTTATTTTTTTAGGGTTTTATAGTCTAATAAGGTTTTGAAATATTCTGCTAAGATTTCAGAATCTTCTTTATTATTTTTGGTTAGAGGTTACTTATTATTAAGTAAAATTATTATAATATTATTTTACTAATATTATTCTTTTTAAATTCTTCATCTTATTTTTCAATTTATTCTATATGAAATTTCCTTCTTTTTTCTCTCAGAATATTGTGTGTTGAAATTTTTCTTAACTTCTTCAAAATATTAAGGTTATCCAGACTTTTTTTTTAAATAATTCCAATTTTTTCATAACTAGGAATCTTTTTTCCATAGCCATTTCACATTTATAAACCCATCATTGATATTTTCTCAAAATATTTGTTTTCATATTAGCCTGTCCTTATTTATTCCAACCACAAGAATATTTCTAATGTGTACGTTACTTCTTTTTACTGTTTTTACAGTACGATTTTAATTTTACTGTTTAAGAACAAAAAAAAAAAAAAAATATTTTAATCCAGTCCATCGATTTAATAATTTTTCTTACTCAAACTTTTTAATTTCAATTAAAAAAAAAAATATTCATCAATGAATTTTTAAATTTTCTCTTCTCGTACTGTTGCTTCGTTTTCCATTTTCTAATTAAATTGGTTTAATTTTATTTTTTTAATCTATATTTATTAATAAAAGTACTGTAAGAAAAGTTGAAAGTAAACCTTTAATAACCTATTGGTCTACATAGTTATTACATGTCGTAAAGTTTGATTAGTTCATTTTCTTTTTTTTTTTATGTTATCACTAAAGTGGAAATAAGATTGGATAGTTAAACTGAATTGGAAATTGAGTTTCAGTAACCGGTACGACAGGTATAATATGTATACGATTCGTTTTTTAGATTTTTTTTTTTTAGATAGGCTCGTTTAAATGAATGGCTAATTCATCCTGTTCTTTTTTTTTTTTTTTGAAAGGGAAGGGTTTATAGGAGATGGGTTTTGGATGGTAGCTCTCAGGCTTATGGGTATATCGGAATAGTAAGCGGCACTGAAGAGTTTAAACGTTCGGGATAGAGTTAAAGAAATACGGTACGCGGTTAAATTTTCAAAGAATACAGATGTTACCGTTCTATTACTGACCCTTTTCTCCTTCCCTTATCCGTTGAATTTCTTTCTCACTTTCTCTTTCCCTCATCCCATTTTCTATAATACATATACTCATATAGTGTATACTTTTTCATACACATAAACCTACTCTATCGGTTTCTATACTCAAGTATCTTTCCTTCATGCAATATGGATAAATAAAGCAGATGGATTTATTAAGATTTCCTGAAATCCTAGAAATTTTTAAAACTTTGATCGTATTTTCATAATAATCAATATCGATTATGTCGATGTCGATTTGTTTGATAATTTCATTTAATTTTTATTTTTTATTTTTTTTATAAAAAATATTAAATGTCAGTATACATCAAAATGAAATACATTAAAAATTATGTCAGATTAATATTATATATAGATATATATATATATATATCTGTAAAATTTTAACTGAATGATGATTGTTACTAGTCATAATTTATGATATAGTGTAAGGATTTTCTCCTTAAATGAATGCTGATGAATGATTTATACCAGATAAAATGATTTTGTTAACTAAATAAATAATTCGAAATTAATTTATTTCCACCAAGTTTTAATTAAAAAATCATTAAATAACGAAATTTATGGCAGAAGGAAATTTTTTAAGACGTAATTGGTAATTCAAAGAATAAAAATAAGTCTATTTTTACAAAAAAAACTTAGCATCCTGCCGTTAAGATAACTGTAGGTTTTTAGAGTCCTAAAAATGTTCTGTAAAATAAAAACTGTAATATATGTAGAATAACTCATACATATGTCAAGAATAATTTAAATAAAAACGATAAATTTGTGTAAGTTGTGCACCATTTCATTATTTGTGGCTCCGAAGTTGTACAATTTGTAACCTAATAATACAAAGCAATCAATAAACTTTAGAGAATACAATACTGTGTTATTTTTATGGTTACTTGAAATCGATAAAACTGATATTATTATAATTTAATTACTGAAAAATAGTTTTAAAAAATTACTATTTTAGGAATGCAATTTGTATAGATTGTTATTGTTATTTTAAGTTTCTGGCGATGTATCTAAGAATTTCTGTTCCATTTTATAAGGTGTTATTGAGGTGGTAACCCCAACATGGATTTATCTACAGAGTGTATCTAAACTTTCATACATTTCACATTTGATATTGCAGAAGTTATTTTATTGAATTGATTTTTTTTTTTTTTTTTTTGAAATTCAGGGGCATCACGACTTTGGTTATTAGCTCCTTCCACTCAAAAAATAAAAGAAACACTTGCTTTACTTCATGTTCTATAAATCATTCTTCTTTTAAAAACCAAATAGATGTAATACATACATAATGGATATAACTCTAATCTTTATCCTTGATCCTCTTTATTATTTACTTTCTAGGCTTTTTTCGGCCAGCCTTTTTTACATCTTTTATTATTATTATTAATTAAGATATATACAAAACCCACTTAAAGCTAAGCAAATGTTGAAAATTAATTTTTTGAATGAAAGTTCATGGATGGGTTGAACATAATTTGTTACAGTGTTGTTGAAATCATGATAGATTCTACTTGACTGTTTTTACTATGGTTAATATATGATTACATTTAAATTACTATGCTCTTAAAAATTTTATTTAAAATATGCATCATGAAGTTTTATATACATATTCACTTAACACAGATATGAACACTTGAGGGTAGGATTTTTAACCCTGTTAATTTGTTTTCGAATCTTGTTGTGTCAGTGTGTTATCATCCTTCAGACTTTCAATTTAATTTATTTTTTATTAAGTTTCGTTATTATATATGTATATATATAAAATATACAGAAATATACATATATATATATATATATACATTTATACATGTAAATATATTTATATATATATATTCCATGGTGTTCTTTTCTTTAATATATTTCATTATTTTTATCTCACTTTATTATTATTATCATTATTATTATTTTTTTTTTCATTTTCATAATTTTTTTTTTTATAGTGCTCTGTCTAATCGTAAGTGTAATGGGTTTCATCCAAGTGAGATTTAAATTGAAATTCTAGATTTTGAGTTTCTTGATTTAGTTTGTTGATTTTTTTTTTTTACTTTTTTTTTTAATAATATAGCATTAATATTATTTGTATTGTCATTTTCGTGATGATTTTTGTTGTAATTATTGTTCATGTGATTATCGATAATTTTGTTTCATTGTTATTATTGATACGTACATTGATCTATGCAATCTAATTTTTGTAATTCCTTTAATTAGTAGATTTAGCTAGAAGGAGGTAATACTGACATTTGTAAATTTTTTTTAATTGTAAATATTGAAATAAATAAATTATTAGTATTTTTATCATAATTATTATTAAAATATGTAATTGTCTTATTTTTGTAATTGTATGTGAAAATAAAAATAAAAAAATTATAAATATGTATTTACAACCTATTGTTGGGCTGTTAACCTAATTAGTTTTCAGTCTTAAAATTCCGATGTAATATCATTAACTGAACTTCAGAATTTGAAGTATACCGATAGAGGTAAATCACTTTCATAACAGTTCTTCACGTTAAATTCGTACTTGTTGCGTGCACAAGCGTATTTTTTCACCATAAGGGAGGGAATCAACATCCCTCTCTGACAAGTTAATAAGCTGCTAACCTTTAACATCACGAGAGTAAAATGCTATGATGACCTAAATATAACTCATAGAACGTAATTCTTTTGTATATTTTAAATAACTACGTATTAATGACGAATTATTGTATAAAATTTTATAAACACCCTCAAAAAAGAGATCTACTACGTAAAATTTCTTTATTTTGCAATTATGTGAATTTTTTTACTTATATTATTATTATTAT
>JAAAKQ030058068.1:0-15944 GCA_010016005.3 Zanna intricata
GAATGAGGATGATATGTATGAATGTGAATGAAGTGTAGTCTTGTACAATCTCAGATCGACAACTCCTGAGAAGTGTGATTAACTGAAAACCCGACCACAAAAAATATCCATAATCTAGTATTCAAATCTGTATGAAAGTAACTGTCTTTACTAGTATTTGAACCTTAGAACTTCAACTTTGAAATCAGCTGATTTGTGATGTGTTAACCATTAGACCAGCCTGGTGAGCTTCTATTCTTTTATTATAAATTCTCATAAACTGCATAAGGATTAAATTTAAAAATCAGTATATAAATAAAAGAAAATTTTTTTAACAATCAGTCCAGTAATATAGCAACCTCACAATACTTTTAAATTACTTCTACTTATGATCTCTGAAGGATTACATCTATGTTTTAATTAAAACTAATAGACGTTAAATTGAATAATTCAGCGCTTTTATTAAAAATGTTAAGGCATCTTTTAACAGTTTAAAGCTCAAATATTTTTTAAGAGTAAAAAAACAGAACTCTCCATAAAAAACAGACAAAAGAAAAAGCAACAAGAGAGAATAAAGGTAAAAGCATTAACAACTGACAGAATTGTAATATAAAGAGGTATTTATAAAGCTAAATGAAAAATAAAGTAATTTTAAGTACAAAGAAATGATCGAACCTGTAATGTTAATCAAAGAAATGATTAACATTACAGGTGGGGTGGGATAAGCAGAGTGGGTTGGAGGGCACCCGTCCTAAAAAATTGTATTTTCTTTTTGATTATTCATTATTTAAAAACCTGAAAGTAAAACTAATAATGTGACTTCGTATTTCTATTTGATTAAATAATGTTAAAAATTAATAAAATCCACCCTTACCAACACATTGAAATAAACTCTATCAGGAGTTAAAAATATTACATTGAAGTCAAAAATTACAAAATAATAGACTAAAATATAAATAAATATCCTGATAAGGTACATTTTATTAATTGTTAATATTATTTAATTAATTAACATATCAGCCAGCACATGTTTGAGAAATTAATATTTCTATTTGCAATATAAAATTTTCAAATTCAATGACTTTCGTATTATTTTTAGAAGAATTATTTTTAATTAGTAAATATACTGTTTCAATGAATATTTCTAAAGATATAATGAAGGAAATTCTTTTAAAAAAGAAATTCATAAAGAAGAAAAACTTATTGAAGGATGTTTTTATATAATAGTAATTAATATTAAATGATGTTAGTCAATGAATGTTATTTTTAAAAAATAACATTCTCCAGATGACCACCCACCAGTCTGCTGTGTACTTAATGAATCTGTTGCATTGTTCACCTATTACTTTCTGCAACATCTTACAAGAATTTTATTAGTTTAATGATAACTAAGATCAATAAAGTTTGCCAAATTCAATCGGCAGGTTAATATTATCCGGTTTTAAGAAAACATTAGATACGTTTACATCTTTAAAAGATTAAAAACTATTAAACAAAAACAGAAATCTTTAAAGGTTATGAACAGAAAAAAAATTCTTTTTTCTCTTCTTTTTTTACTTCATAAATCTATTTTTAAATTCTAACAGTTTGCTTGATTAAGAAACAAAAGACTTAATATTAAAAAATAATTAATTTATAGCTATAAAAATTGTATCTTACAATAAAACTGAGCGTCTTACATTGCAATATGGTAACTGAGAGTTGAAGCAAATGCTCTGCACTCGTTATTAATTATAAGATTAATATCTACTCGCTCTTTCTCGCCATTGATTACAGGTAATGCTTCAGTAATTAATTGATTGTCTAATCTCTTCTCCAGTTGGAAATCCTAAATAAAAACATTCAGTAACATATTTTATACATAAAACCGATTATATTTAATCAGGAAAAGGAAAAAGTTGCCTATATTAATAATTATAAAATATTATTTAATATCAACTGTGAAGGTCTTCTAACAAATACTCCATCGGCTGAACCAAGTAACACTAGAGTTCAGAAAAGGCAGAATTTGGATTCGTTGGGCTGCCACTTAGAAGATAACATGGGATCAGCAGCAATGGAATGCCTCAACACTAAACACACGAACAAAAAAAAAATAAAAACTCCAAAATAAAACCAAGCAAATCACCTACATTTTTAACCGCATTGTAAACTCGCTCATGCAGACTGGTAAATTAAAAATAATAACTAGCCTAATGAGCCGACACAAAATCCTCATCATGGGTTTGCAGAAATAAAAAACGTCGATCAGAACAACATGGAATCTTAAGAAGATAGGCTCTACAAAGGTGCCTGGAAAAACAGTGATTAAAAATTTCTCACAGTTTCAAAATAATAAACTCCATACAATAATTCATCACAATCCCCAAGAATCTTAATGCTTATCCTAAAAGGACCTGAGAAAATCTACACTATAATAAACACCCATGCACCAACTAATGATAAAAATAACACTCTGAAAATCCGTAAAGAAACAAAAAAGTTCTAGGATCTACTTGACCTGATCTGATTGGGGAATAACATCCCCAAAAATTATGTTAAACAATTAATTGGAGATTTCAATGCTCAACTAGGCAGAGAAAGAAGATACTGTGATATCATCAGAAAATACCCCGCCCAAAAGAAAACAAACAGGTTAGGTTATGGTTTCTTTTAGTCTCTATCTAATAAACTAATCGATAATAATCTAAGAGACTAATCGGTATCTGCAGAAACCATACCTAATCTTGAAATTCAGATATTTCAAGAGGAATCCTCAAAAATTTAAAACATGGAAACATCCTGACTATTTTAAAGTTATTAAAGTTAAAGGAGAATGGAAACTAGACCATGTCTTTATGGACAAATACCACAACAAGGATATCTACAGCATAAACGTTCTCAGAAGAGTTGACACAGGCACAGATCACTATGTAGTCAAAATTAAAATTAAATTTACTCTCTGAAGAAAACAACAAAACAAAGCACTTAAAACTAAAACAACATGGACCCTACCCAACTAATAAAGAATGAAAATTATCATAAAGCAATTAAAAAAATAACAATCACTGATAGACTCAAAGATCTCGTCAACAACCTTAAACAAATCGCAGAAGAATTAGCCCCAATAAAATCCTTAAAAAACACTTTAATGGTGGAACAGCAAATGTGATCAAGCATGGCTATTTTACCAATACCAAAAAACAAAATCATCGTACCAAAATCTAGTAGAAGAATAAGAAGACCACATCATAAAGACAGACTTAAGTCAACAGAAGAAGAATTCAATAAAACACAGTCAAGAGACTAATACAAAAACTGAAAAAAATCACCTCCAAAAACATAAACCCCCAACCCTATTAATAAAGAATGAAAACAATAAATTCGCCCATAATAATTAAGACATCGTGGAAATACTACCTAAATACTTCAACAAAACTCCTAAATTGCGAAGAAGCGACAGAATTCCTAAACTTCAACACCAATACCCTAATAACAACACCACCAGAAAACATCAACCCTCCCACAATAAAAGAAGTTTACCAAGCACTGAGTGAGATGAAGAATTACAAAGCAACAGTTGAAGATCAGACTTTTGTAGATCTGAAAATGTGCACGAAGATTAGCAAAAATTGCCTTTTATAAACAACTTGCTAACATCTGGATCAAAGAACTACAGAACACGGGATGACAGCCCTCATCCATCCATTTTACACAAAAAAGGGAACAAAATTGATCCTAACAATTACATGGGAATATGCTTCTATACACAACATACAAAATTCTTTCAAGAACCATCCTCAACAGGATCGGTCCACAACTCAAGAAAGAACTAGGAGAATACCAGGGAGGTTTCAGACCCTAGAGGAGCTGTCCAGACTAGATTGTGAGTCTCAAGCTAATAATGGATTACAATGGGAAAAGAAACAGAGACTTGGTGATAACATATGTAGATTTCAAGCTTATGACTGCACCCACAGAAAATTTCTACTAAAAATTCTAAGACACCTTGGTCTACACATCAAATTAATAAACATGATAAAACTGATCTAACAAATACAAGTCAAAGGTAAAATTCAGAGGGAGCTCTCAGAATCTTTTGGGATAAAAACAGGACTGTGCAAAGGTTATTATTCACAGATTAAAAATTATTCAGCTATTAAAACAGATTTAAAATGTGGCAATTTTTTCAAATTTCCCTACCAAAAAAAAAAGATGAAGAAAAATGTACACATATCGAAGGAGGAAATCCCTGGAAGCATAAACTGAGGAGGACATTCTTAATTCAGTCTTTTGTATTCCATTTTTAAATTTTTAAAACCTTTGACATCAAATATCTGATGACAATTATTTATTTCTGTGAAGAACAAGTACTTCTAGCAGTGGAAGATGATCAGAGGAGTAAGTTTTACAAAACACTTAAACGGAAGATTTTTAAAACAAAAAATACACTATTTACGACGCATATTCATAAAGTTAGGGGTCGTTTGGTCATTAAAAAAATTAATTCGTGTTTTTATGTACAGCTTTAGTTTATTACATATCTCATTCACTCTTTCACATAATCGCCATTAAGTTCTAAGCAATTTTTGTAACGCTGCAACAGTTTCTTTCTGCATAGAAGTTCGCCACCTGGAATTGAATCGGTTGACAATGACAGTCTTGAGTTTCTCGTCATTTCAAATTGTTATCTACAAAACTAGTTTATCAAATGCAGAAGTAATTGCTAGATGCAAGGTCAGGACTATATGAAGGGTGATCAAAACGTTTCTGATGAAAATCTTGAATCATCTTCTTGGTTAAGGCACCGGTGCATCGGTGTAAGGACACGCATCGTGAAGGAGGATTACACTGGACAACAGTTTCCCATGTCGTCGATTTTGGATCGCATGTCTCAGTTTGGTGAGCATTTTGCAATACATGTCAGCTGTAATCATTAATCCATGTTCAACCAAAATGATTCACTTTTCCTTCCAAAAAAATGGTAGCCCAATTTTCCGTTTACGGAGATTGCTCAAACATTTTCGGTTTTGGGGAACTCAAATGGTACCACTGCATTGACTGTTGTTTTGATTCTATGTTGGTGTAGGATATCCATGTCTTTTTGCCCATAACAATGTGCAAAAACAAATCTTCTCCATCTTGCCAAAAGAGGTTCGAAAACGCTCATCCACTGCACATTCTTTGCTCTTTGTGGTGGTTGGTGAATATTTTCGGTACCCAACTTGCACATGATTTGTGATATACAAGCTTTTCTGTGACAATTGCATAGAGGTGCAGCCAATATGCAAAAATTCTTCAGCCAGAGCACTGATCGTCAATCGCCGATCAAATCACAATTTTCGGTTCACTTCTTCAATGATTTTATCGGCCTAAATACTGAGTCTGCCGGTTGTCTCTTCATCATGTACATTTGTGCAGCCATTTTAAAGTCTTGACACATCACCTAACCTTCCCTTCACATATTACTATAGGTCCATACATTAGGCACAACTCCCAATGAATTTCAGCAGCTGAAGATCCTTTTCACACAAAATTGAATCATAATGCGCACTTCACAACTGGTGAGAAATGATTACGATGGACATTGCGATCTGGATTTGCCGGCAAGCAAACAACTTTTGAATCAAAACAAGAACTGCGATGACTTTGTAAATAGATGACCTTATATGATAGAGGACCTGTATGTGCGAAACTGTTCAGGCAAAGCTAATTGCCCTTACTTTATGAATATGCCTTGTAAGTAATTAAACCGTTTAAGGATGTTTGAATAAATGTTTTTTTTTTTTGGCAGTCGTAACGGTTTAATGTTAGATTGTATAGCATCATACTATACGATCTAAAATTTAGATTGCTAATAGTAATTCTATTGTAATAGCAATCTGATATTTAAATGTTGTTTATTTTGGAAAAATCAAGTTAATTACCTGGAAAACTTTAGGTAAGAAAAAAGAAAATAAAACATTCCTTCATTCCAGAACATGCACGCATTCACTGTTATCTGCTTACTTTGTCTCTGCATGCCTATCCTTATTTATATAATGATGCTAATTTCTTGCTTAGCATTTCTTACAAATATATTTTTTCATATGGCCAGCATTATTTTTAGGTAATCAAAACAGTATTATTTTTTAAATTTGTTATAATGATTTTATTTTAGTCTGTTTACCGTGAGATGAACAGGAGAAAAGAGTAGAGAAAATTTGTCTCTTTCCTTTAATCTGCAAGTCTGCTACATTGAAAATATTCAATCACAGAGGTACCTATGTGATAACTAGCAAAATGAATACATAAACTAATTTATAACTAAATTTTTAGATATAAAAAGGTTTTTTTTACAACTGATTTCACACTATTGGTTCACAGCAATGTAAACTGCTACGTGATGTGCAGTGTAATAATTTTAAATTACGTTAATTCACCACCAAGTGTTATTACTTTGCAGATGAGAACAAATAAATATCCTCCATTCTTTCCTACAGCAATAATTTAAAAGAAAATTAAACTTCATTAATTACTCTTAGAAATTCAAAATGTATTTTGAACTTCAAACTGAATGTTACAGCTATTAATATAAATCCTGAAACTCATCGCTCTGTAGAATCTGCACTAAGTTTTCCCTTATTCTGAATAAGATTGAATATATTCCTCATTTTCACTTGTAAAAGCAGTTGCTTTTATACGAATTAAAATGCTAAACTGTGGATACCAGCTTTTTTTTTTTTTTTGGTGATTGCATTTCAATTAACCACAAGTCTCTGGAGCGGTCAACCTGACTACATAGGTCGAACAGACTACTTGAGAGTAGTCTAGTCCAGACTACGTATTATGTCCAAATATGTTTACACTACACTGCACTACATATATGCAGCTATGTCAGGCCTGGCAAATCAGTAGCAGTAATTGCATTTGTCAATACACGCACTCACACACACACACTCACTTGCACACTCGCTCACTCACTCTCACACACCTCACTCACTCAACCCGGCAGTGGCTGGAAAACTGGTTGAAAAGAAAACAACATTTAATAAGACTAATATTCACGTGAAAATATATAGTCCAGAAACTTTTATATAACTTAACAAACAGAATAGAATTTCTATGGAACCAAACAAAATAAATTATGCCTTAGAAATGTAAAAATTACATTAAATAATTTTATGTATTTTAATGTATAATTAATTTTTTTTATTAATTTTTATATAACATTTTTAGTTTTGTTAATATAAACAAAAACGTTTCCAAAATAATGAAGATGGAAAAATACGTAAACATTAATCAAAATTAAACACTACAAACCTGTTTTTCAGAACCACCAATTATATTAACACCAGGTCTCATATGTAAAGCATTTTTAAGAATCAAACTAAGATTTAACATTTTAGCTTTGGAATTTTTATCATTTTCTCTGGTTCGTAGTAAATCAGTTCTTCCGACAAGATCTTGGAATTTTCTAATACCTAAAGATGCCATATGTTGACGGACCTAGCAAATAAATACAAAATAAAATACATAGTGAAATTTATATGATTTATATATATATATATTGTACTGTCCTTATGTATATTATATTTTGATCAGTTCTACAGAAAAGAAGGCAACACTACTACAACATAAATCAAAACCTTGGAATTTTTTCTTTCATGAAGGATATTTGTGAAACAACTTTATTGACTGTAGATTACAATGATAAAAATGTGTTTATCTCGCTTTCAAAATTGCATTTCAAAGCAAATTATACAAGCAGCTTCCTTTAAAGCAGTTAAGGAACCCCAGTACATTTGATCTACAAGATATGATCAAAGATAACAACTAAAAAAATTTAATTATTCTACTACATTGATATAGTCCCCTTCAATGTAATCTGTAAACGTGAAACACACTTACACCTTCTTCCAAGCTGGTAGCCATTTTTAATTCACTTAGCGAGTTTTTCTTTATTTCATTTAATGAAGTTGAACTTGAGCATTATCACTGTGCTAAATTTTAAAATTTTTGCTCACAGTTCCCATTTTCTTCGAATTGCCTCACATAAACAGCGTAAAACTGTTATTAAGAAAAATTATTTGTTGACTGTACAATCTTTTGATAAGAATTCATAATGGCTAATGATACTGCAATAACAAAAAAGAAGATAAAAAAAAAACAATAAGAACCTTAATATAGATTGAACTTTACATCCTTTTTTCATTCTTAATTCTTCAGGAAGTTCCCGCTGGGGTGATTGAACCTTTGTTTTCATATCGTAACCGTACTTCCATTTTTTGTCACCAGTTATGATACACTTGAGTAATTCTAAGCCATCAGGGATAGCTAACAATTGTCCTGTGATATATTTGCGATCAAATATCAATCAAAATTGTTTAACACAAGCCGTAAGAGATTCCTACTTTTTCAGCAACGTATCTTATAACAATTTGACAATTATTAATCACAATTTCCTTTATTATGTTGTATGTTTTCATAGGTTGTTGAAGTGATAGGACATGAAACCCTTTACTCATCTTCTATCTCTTCACGGACTTTTTGAAACTGATGTACCATTCATACCCTTATATCATATAACTTCCTTTCTAAAAGCTTTTTCTAACAATATCACTTCTCTAAACTGTATTTCATTTTTAACATAAATCCTTTGTTCCATAATTTTCAAATAAAATAAATTGACACTCGTAAAAAAAATACTTTCTAATTACTCTGTTACCAAATTTTAAATATACATTTAATGTGACTGGAAAATATTGATATATGTTACAAACAATGCTGCCATCGCATAGGAAAAAATGAATTCAGTAGATAAAATATAGCACCCAGAAAAAATTCTTGCTTATTTTTATCATGTCTTTTACATTTTACATATCATGGCTTTTTTTTATCATTTGTTTTACATGTTTTGTTTGTATTACATCTGATCCATTTCTAGATTTCATAGCGATTAAGTGCATTGATGTCTTAGTTTTTTGCACTACATCTAAAACTTGAAAATGTGGATCCTGTCTCTACAGATGATTAGAAAAGATCAATTCAATAGTATGTAACATCCACACATACCTTCACATATATATAAAAATATTGCACATCAAGCCAGATCTGCCTACTATTTATGCCAATCGTTGCAGTTTAATTTGTGTTTGTTTATGTTGTTTGAGTTATGTTAATATCTTTTCTTTTTTTTTTCAACTAAGTATGTTTTGGATTTTGTTAAATATTTTATATAGCATCTTGCTTGTTGAAAGATGATGAAAAAGAATACAGTTATAAATAATGCCATTATGGAAACGGTTACAATCGCTAAGATATTGAAAAATGTCGAAAAAGTAAACCCCCAATTGTACAGAAAAATGATGAGATGAATCTGTATTTTAAGTACAGCCCGTGTTTTCAAAATTGTTTCTAGCACTTGTATTTCATCTAATTTTTATTTTTTAACCAAATCATAAACAAAACAGCATTTTTCGCACTGTAAAAAGTAGATTAAGTGACTGGCTCAATCAAAACAATTTTTACAATTTTTCAGTGGCAAACACTAAGTTCCAAATTACTATGACAATATAACTCAAATAAAGGATTATCAAATTGATCAGAAAGATACTTAGCAAACGGGTGCTAGTACTATACTAACTTAGCAGTTAAAGAGGTAAAGATGGGACTACCACTTTTTCATTTATTAATTTATATTTTGAATTGCTGTCTTTTAAGTTTTCTCATCTCATATCTTTACTTAATCCTTATATAAAAATCCTGCAGTCGTTCCTTTTTTGTTTGTGAGCAATCCTATTACCGATATGATTCCATAATCTGTAAATTATACACAGATCCAATCAAAGATCATATTAAAAGCAGATGTAAAATTTTATTATGGAGTGAAAATGACATAGAGGGTGAAATTTAAGACGGAAAGGGGTAGAGAAAAGGAATACGGAATCTGTATAAGTTAGGAAAAGCTACAGAAAAGGAATGAAATTTTAATTTAAAATTGTACAATATAAATTTTGTTTGTAATGACATTAAAATATGAACTTCCAGGTGTAGCAAAGAAATATAGATTACGAGTTATAACAGTATTTCAAAATAACATGGCATGGTGAAAATTAAAATGTTAGGTTGATTTTAATAATAACTGTTATATAAGAAGTGAAATAATCTAGTTATAGCATAATATATAAACACTCAAAAATCTTTATTATAAAATAGTAAATAGATAAAATCTACCTCTTCGGCAAGCATAAATAAATAATTAACAACATGTTCTGGTTTTCCAGCAAATTTTGCACGTAAAACTGGATCCTGAGTTGCAATACCCACAGGACAAGTATTCAAATGGCATTTACGCATCATTGTACAGCCCATTACGATCAATGGCGCCGTACTAAAACCAAATTCATCGGCACCAAGTAACGCAGCAACCACAACATCAAAACCTAAAAGTAGAAAACAATTATTTTTAACACGTTCAAGAAACTTCCAAATCATGCAAGTCAAAAAACTGAAAAATAACTTTTACACTTCGGTCCAGTACAATGTTTTAAATGTTAAGTATTATATTTATAGGATCCTACTTTTAAACAAAAGAAATACATCTGTTTTGTTGACTAGAATGCACTGACTAAACCATCCAGTAACTTGTAATTTTAATGGATGGATTTGTTCTAAAAAAAACAAGGATGGATGCACCATGTAACCGCAAGCAGAGATAAATTAAAGAATATTTAATTTTGTTCATGCAAATGAGGGTATGTGTAAGAATTAAGATTGTGTCATTAGTTTGAATTTGCTTAAATTTTAAAATGCAATAAAAAAATAAGGATTGAACATTTTTTAATTTAAAAAATGTTAGAAGTTGTTTATTGACATGATGATATGGGGTCTAAGTTTAAAAAATAATAATAAAATAAAAACTAATTTTAGTTGATTTATTTACTGAATAATAAGTGGAAATACTTTCCTGAAGATCTTTTCTGAACTGTTAGTTTCTTCATCAGACCGATGTACTTTATAATAACAGATGTTTCAAAAAGGGCATAACCCCTTTATTTGACAACGTGAGTTTATTATAAAAATGTTAATTTTAAATATTCATACGGCAATATTCAAACTGTCTTTAATAACTTTACAATGGATGTTTAAAATGATTTCCTGTGATCCCTATTCATATTGTATACATTTTGTTTGATGTTTTCATATTCAACCCCCTTTGAAAATAATATTTAAGTAGACTATAACGCTGGTTTGACTCCCAACCGAATCCATACTATGCAAATGAAGTAACAAAGTTGAATTTGTTGACATATATTTAATAATCACAATTGTACCGCTTAATTTAATGAAACAATATTCCGTTATGGAATACACAATACATAATGTTACATAATATATAGTAATTTTACACAATACATAGTAATGCTCCCTTGCGCAGTGGCACTGGACCGATGCTGCATGCGCCTTCATGACATCATACACACAGACTGGCAAAATATGAAAGTTAGTTGCTACCCAGTCGCGACTTACAGGCGCTGACCTATGATGACTCATGCATGTGAAATCCAGCTGACTACAACATGCTTATCGCATTGAACAAATTAGACATAACTCTAAACACATTTTATAACATCTGTAGCCATTTTTCATAATGTTTGAAATCTCACATTCAATATTAGCCTGCAATTTGTAAATTATAAGAGGATTGTTTTTTAAAACTACATTTTTTAAATATCCCCAAAGGGAAATGTCTGCCGGTGTAAGATATGGGGTTCTTGGAGGCCACAACCCTTCTGATATCAGATGATGGCCAAAAAATTAGCAGTATAACGCATTGCATTATCCCGCTGGAAAAAACATTCTCATTCAAGTAAATCTAACATGGCAATACATTGTTCGATTAAGCTGCGATAAACCACACCGTCTATAGATGTCAAAAAATAAAGGGCCCTATTACAAGACACCGGGAGATAGCACACTAAACACAAATTGTACGTGCGTGTAATGGTTGTTCATGAAACGCATAAGGATTTTCAGCACTCCATATTCAGCAGTTTTGGGTGTTAATGTAGCCATCTGAGTGACACAAGCCTATATGCCAATGTAAACATGATCCAAAATTTCAATACTGTTGTCATCAAGAGAACGAAATCGACAATAGACAACACTGTAAATGTTTTCTGCAGTCTACTTCTTTCAGTTCTTGAACATCAATGCAATAAGCACGGAATTGTAATTTTTAATAGATCTGAAAGCTGTAGATAGTGAAAACCCTGCCTGTGAAGATAATTTTCTGAGTAATTTTCTGGGAGAGCGAGAAAATATTCTTTCACATCCTCCAGAATGTCTACTATTAACACAGACAATTGACCTGTACTTTTCCGATCATATAAACTCCTGGCCTTACAAAATTTATTAATTTTTTTTTTACTTCCGGAAGATAGGTTATATCTTCAGAGAATGAGATGAACGAATTGTAGCGTGTGTGAAAAATGCCATGCCTGACCGAGATTTGAACCCGGAACCTCCGGATGAAAGGCTGAGCCACAGAGGCCAGCAAAATTTATTAATTGGGTGAGATATTGTCGACTTATTAGGAACTGAAGAATTCAACAATTTTATCCAAAACTTGTCTTTCACTTTTCTTGTTCATAAGGTTTATATGCACAATAATTCTCATCCTCGGAAAATGACATAGTTAACATAATAAAAACGAATTTATAATGTTACAAGTTTAACCTTGAGTATAGTATTACCAACTGAATGTAGGGAGAAATAAAATTTACCTATGCGTGAAGTCAACCTTCTTAATCTTAGGGTTACGTCACCCATACGAACACGCGTCAGAAAGTCAGAAATCAACATTAATTTTTAAAAAAAAACTTTGAAAAGTATTTCCAAATAATTTCCCATTGATATATATTTTTTTTATTTTATATTAAAATATATTTTCTGTTTATAAGAAAATTAAATGTTATTACTGTAATTTGATAAAATAATTAAAAATAAGAACTGATGCTACACACCAGCATCAAGTTTGAATTTGCTCACCACAGTGACTCACTGCCAAATGCGCATAAGAAATATTCACATGCAAAGACAAAATCTCAAGCTGAGATTATGTTATCTACTATTGACCTTAAACTGAGCATAGCAGAAAAACGACTAAACCAATCTTCATCAAATTTTCACACGCACAACTTCAGATACATTACTACAGTATATATAAATTTAATAAAATTGAACTGGTTATTTAGGAGATTTTCGAGCCACAAAATGTTATATATGAATTGTATTTTTGTACTCTTACCTCAAAACATAAAGAAAATCCAATTTTCCCCCTAAAACCACCATGCAACTGAAAGCAGTACTGTATTATTCTTTGAAAAATCAATAAAAAAGAAGACCATTATGTTCCAAAAATTATTTTACCTGTTCTTATTTGACCGTCAGCTTGTACAACAACTCTTGACCGAAGATTATTCAAAACTAAAACTTGATGAGTTTCTGCTATACCCAATTCCCACGGTAATCCAGCATTTTTGACTCCAGTCCATGAACTGGCTCCAGTACCACCATCATGACCAGATATCACAATATGTTCTGCTTTACCCTAATAACATTCATGAAAGGCAGTACTTAATACATAGGATATTATTAAAGATTAAAATTATTAGAAAAAAACATGTAAAAGTAAATAAATACTTTTTCAATTCTTTAATAAATTCTAAATTGTTGAAGTTTCTTTTCATCACATTAAAAAATAGATATCAAATTACTGATCCTCATTTTAGCGCTGGCAAAAAATATAAAATACTGAAACAGTATTATTTATTTTAAGACGTATAATTTTTTAATTTGTTTTTATTTTACATCTTTAGTTCAATTTAAAATATGGATAGGCCAAAATTATCAAAATATAAAAAAATAAGATAAACTGACTATTATCAATGAAAAGCTAAAGCTTTCTGGAACACAAAAAAAATTTTAAACCTATATTTACCAAATTTTCTTGAATTTTGATACAAAAGGAAAAAAATACTTATTGCATAACATCTAGCTAAATACCATCAAATATCAAAATCTAATATTAAGCAGGTTAAAAAAAAAATAATTGTAAATTATCTTCAAACTACTTAAAAATACATCTGACACAGCTAAAAATAAATAACTTTACTATGTGTACGTTTGTAAGTATATTTTAGAAATAAATTTTTATAAATACAAACATAGATACATTAGCTAAAGGAAAAAAACATTTATAGAAATTCCCACCTTTGCGACACCAGAAGCAACAACACCAACACCCACTTCAGAAACCAGTTTTACTGATACTCGAGCATTTGGATTGGCACATTTCAAATCGTATATGAGTTCAGCGAGATCTTCAATAGAATAGATATCATGATGAGGTGGTGGTGAAATTAGACCGACACCGGCTACAGAATGTCTAGTTTTTGCAATATCTTTTGTAACCTGTTACAGAAAAACATAAATTAAAAAATTACAATTATTACAATCATACAATCGGTCGACTTTCAGATTATTTGTACAGGGAATAAAGCAAAGGTTTTGATGAAATCGTTAGTATTTAAAAGTTTTTTTTAAATTAAAACAACAAAAAATATTCAAATGCTACTAACAAAATGAAAATTAAGCACCTAATTTCCATACAAAAATTACTAATCACCAATTGAAAAAAAAAAAAAAATGTTACTAGATTTTAACTTCATGATTATAATTACAGTATTACAATCAAGTCCAAACTAGGAATTACAAATCTAAGGGAAAAACAAATTCCTGAAAATTGGAGACTGTTTCGCTGAGGTTTTCAGATAAAAATCTAATAACACAGCCCAAAATATATATAGTGAAACAGAATATTACAGCATTTAACACTGTATTAACAGTAAACAGTATAACAGCATTAACATGTAAATAAAATGTTACATTTAATGTAACACTACATGTTTTATGTAGCAAAATATTACTCAAATGTAATATCTCTTGTAGAGTTCACCAACAAAATCAAAGAAAACAAAAATAAACTGTAATGCAAAATTTCATGTAATATCCAAAGCTGAAGCTATGAAATAGTCAGATTAAACAGAATAATTCAAAATATAGAGGCTTTCTTTAGATTAGAAAATTTTAATAAAACCTCAAATGAATACCAATAAGGCCTTGTAAAACTTTGTTGTTAATCTTTATTTTATCTTTTTTTAATATAAAAAGTTTTTGCAGGAGGGAAATAAATAAAACTAAAAATTAGTAACTTGAAAAGATAGAAGCAATATAAATGCATTAAGTACGAGTTTCTGAGATTAATTAAAATACAAACATTAAAAACCAGTACCTTATAACCAGGCAATTCACCGCCTTCTCCTGGTTTAGCTCCTTGAGCCATTTTGATCTGTAAATCATCAGCATGCGCTAGATATGAGATGGTAACGCCAAATCTACCAGATGCAACCTGTTTTATAGCAGACCTTTTGCTGAAATCAGGATCCTGATTTAAATAACGTTCGGCGTTTTCACCTGAAAGTAAACTTATATTTTGATTGGTGATCTTCAATATTCTGTAATAAACTAATCGTATCATTTAGAACAGCCAAATCAAGATATCTTAGCATATACATTTTTCTATAAATTGATAAATATTTTAATAAAATGTATCAAAGTAAAAGCAGTCAAATGATTAAAAACAAAAAAAAAAAAATCAAGCAAGCGAGAAAATTCATAAAAAGATTTTCATCATTTAAAATTAAGACGAACCTCCTTCTCCAGTATTAGATTTTCCTCCGATTCGATTCATAGCGACAGCCAATGTTGAATGAGCTTCTAATGAAATACTACCAAAACTCATAGCACCTGAAAATAAAAATTATAAAACAAGAATTATTGCATGGGGAGGTGCTTATTCACATTTACTAAATTTATTACAATCTCAACAGAACAAATTATTAAAAATAATCTACAAAAATAAATTTAATATCAATAATAGA